>REGL01000559.1:26826-38089 GCA_004194395.1 Aurelia aurita complex sp. Pacific | reverse complement strand
TTAAGTTGTTTTGAGAACTTTTCTTCAATTTTAGAAAGAGAAGAAAAACATTCAAATTCTCAAAATGTTGAAGATTTCAGGAAAATCCAACGGCAGGATCACAGCAAAACAGCAAAAGTTTTCTTTGAAGCCATTCAGTTCAAATAAATAGGTCATTGAATTGTACATGAACCTCTTTGAAGATTTAGAACATATGCTATCTTATCGTTCTGCATGTAAAGATATGATATATGTTCTGTTTAAATAATGTATGTAAGGAAAACTATCGGAAGTTTCCTTCAAACTTAAAAATTAACTCACAAAGAAGAATTTTCACTGTAATGTAATCTGATTAAAGGGGCTGGGTCACGTAAAGTAAACAAACTTCTTTCGAAACGACGATTTTGCAGCTTTTTGACAGGCCATATCAGACAGATTTTCCACTATTTTTCTCAAAATGAAAGTGCTATTTTGAAGACGAACTCTTGAACTTCAGAGAGAAACAAACGAAACAACCATATGTTGTAAGCTTGCAAAGATATTGATGGATTTTTAGTAGTAACCTCATTGTGGATTCACCCCATCCACCAAAATCTGTGCAGAACACAATGGCCACGTGTGGGCAACAATACAGATTATAGAGATAACAGATTTGTTTACGGTTACATGACCCAGCCCCTTTAAGTGTACAGCCATCATTAAAGGGAATCGACATAGTTAGAAGCTGGCCTGGGCCAGGTAAAAAATATAATCTATTGTACTCGACGACTTTGACGCATCCAGTTTCATTGTGTAGGTAAAAAAACAATGGGTTTGTGGGCGTGTCTTTAGCCTATTTCTAGCGGCTACGAGATATAGCTATGTCCATTCCCTTTAAACAGTTTCGTTCAGGAGACCTCAGAAAATGTACTGAAGTCATGTGCACCAACGCGTTACCACATGTTACCAATGCGTTATCAAACGCGTTGCCACAAAATGGACAGTAATTATAGTAGACTTCAACGCCTTACTACGTGTTACCATCATAAATAATAAAAACATATTTCAGTCATGATGGTAATATGTGGTAACGCGTTGAAATCTACCACCGGGTGAGTAAACAAAATGGCATTTGAAACATACTGCTCTCTGAATATCACAGTAATAGTTTATTCAAAACTTTCTTTTTTCAAAGCCGATATATTCAGATTCCATAATTTACCCAGCTTTAGTCGGTCATTTCCTCCCCCATAGATATGGGTGATTCTCTGCAAAAAGCCGGCCTTGCAAAAACGAGTGAAATGACGAGAAAAATTTCACCGGTGGTCCTTCCTAACGACAGTGACACTTACATGTATCAGCATATAATTGGCCTCTTGAGACGATGGAATCCCCTGAATACGTTTCTCATATTAGGGGGAATGACTTTTTCATCCTCCCTACAGGATAGCATGTGCTAAAGTGCGTCCAAGTCATTGCTGTAAGGAACGAATACCAGGCAAATTTATTCGTGATTTGAGGATGCTCTTGAAGGTATCTTGAAGCGACTTTCCGGAAAAAATCCTTTGTAAAATCTGAACAGAATGACCGATGTAGGCCAGAAAAATTCTGAAAATAATTTAACATTGTGGCTATCTATTCACTGAGGTATTGCAAAATATTGTTGCTTTGATATTAAAGGCACACTGTCGTGGCACTGATTGGATGAATAAGACAAAATGAAAGAATAGAATTAGGCAGGCTTCAGTAATTTCGCTGTACACTGAAATTCACGAAGATCATAACGATCAGACTCCCTTTATTCTCGAAACAAAGTATGATCTAAGAGCACAAAGGCTTTATAATGATCCAGAGGCCAGGTCTTTTGTTAGGGATTTCAACATCGCAACCAGCCAATTACAGCCACGACAGTGTGCCTTTAAGGGAGCAAGCCGCCTCTCAAACAGCGTGCATTTTTCTGACTCACCCTTTATAACAACAATACCTACAGATTTGTCTTGTGAAACCTGTGCATCAAATTAATGTTCAAGCTTTCATTTCAAGATCCTTTCCAATCTAAGCAGGAGCAATCGAGGGAGTAATATCGCTACCTTATTGCCAAAAATAATTTGGTCGTTTGTGATATTCAGTAACGGAACGAGAAGAAATCATGGACACATTACCTTCAATAAATTTCAACCCGTAGCCTTTTTTGATACACCCAGTAGAGGTGGCGGTCAAGATCTTGATTTTGCTTTTCGAGAAGCCTAGCAAATAAGACTTAGACAACATCTTACTGAACTATAACTAGTGTATTTGAAGCAGGTAAATATTCTTCCAAGCGTTGTAAATATTTACTCGGGAGACTAAACTTTGCTCTCACAAGGCGAAGATTTGTGAATTCAACCCATTCAAATATTTCTTTAAAATTGGCCATCGTGTTGTTGCAAAAGTTGATATATATTGTTGGTGTACCTGGTGTAAAATATGCCCCCGCCCCGCCCCATGGCTTGATTAGACCTTTAAAGCTATCAACAATGTTTTGCATTTTGAAGGATTTAGCAAGAGTCCTATATGATGTCACAATTGCTATGTGCATAGATGAACATTATCATTATCATCATCATCATCATCATCATCGTCGTCATCATCATCATCATCATCATCATCATCATCATCATCATCATATTACTGCAGATCTAGAAATTGTTAAAAGTACAGAAATTCTGTTTTTTATTAGCAATGTTTCTGTTCTATGTTGTTCTCCTATGGTCTCCACATGTGGGGTAACTATGAGAGCATCCAGAAGGAAATTGAAACATATTTTTTACTTACAATAGGTAAAATGCCTTGAAGCGTAACTTCCAGACATTTTAGCTCATCACTGTCATTGGTATAGCCAACTCCAAGCTTCATGCTTTTGATGTAAAGATGCACCATTAAATTCTAAAACAAACCAATATGAAATAATTTGCTCGAAGTATTTCAAAAGAAATGAAACCAAGGAATAACTTTCATGGTAGGGGAGACTTTGTTTCAAAAAAAATATGCAATGATTTCAGAATTTCGGTTCCAAATACCTTCAACATTATTCATCATATTGCTTAAAAACAATTACCACCTCCCTTCTCTTTCACCAAAGTAACTTTGCAAATGTTTTGCTGAACAGTTGGAGAGTTCTTGTGTGAAGAATTCAAAATAGTTGTGAGAGTTTATCCCCATTTGAACAACAGATGGCCATTTGAGGAGAGCAATAGCTCTCGCTCTTTAAGGCTCCCCTCAAATTCTGGAGGGCGAGCTGGATGGCTCTACTATAAATGTTTGAAAAACACGATGCTGCTCTCTTGAAATCTATGTTTCCTTTGTTTTCTATGTACTCATTTACAAATATCTCATTTGAATGTTACCAGGAGAGTGATTTACTGACTTCCCTGCCAAAAATTATATGGCTTTGTGCATGGATGGGTGAAAATCTGTAACTTTGAGCCCCCTTCCAGCTCCCTGCAACAGATCTTGAAGTAAGGCAACACTTTACAGTTTCTTCCTGAGGCCTCAAACTCTTGATATCATTTCACGTAGCTATTTGCTCTGTCCATCTAAAGAAGACCTTTCATTCCAAGTTTCTGAGCACATTCCAAGAATATTCTGAAAAGTTTAAGTTTAAGATTTTGCAAATACAGGAAATCAAACTATCTAGAGTCTTACCATTTGCCCCTTAATTTCTGTTGGATGTGACTTGATTTCTTCTACCATGAATTCTATATCTTTCTTCTTAATTTCCTTGATTTGAACACTACCCTGAAACAATCAATTTAGAAAAGGTAACATTGAAAACAGTGGTGTAACGGAGACACTCGGGGCCCTTCGCAGTGAAGTGAGCTCTACGTGGAAGGGGGTTTTGGAAAAAACCAGCAGTAAATTTAGCACGTTTATACAGTATGAATAGTGTTTCGAAAAGTTAACATAAAGTACTAGTTTACAAAGCAAACTGTTATCCTTCGGTATGGAATCAAATGATAGCTGTCTGAGTAATGGTCTGAGAAAAACTTTGAAGATTACTTTGAACATACCAACTTTTACCGAAAAACATCTTCCATGGCAGATTCTTTGGTTTAAAAACTACGCTTAAAGTTCATCTGATTTCCATCTTGCTTTCCGACCCCTGTTTTGTGAAACTCTAAACAACAGTGGCGGACACCTGGGTGACGAGGGGGTGCAATCGCCCCCCAATGTTGGCTAGAACAAAGATCTTTTGTTTGAAAACAATAGAGACAAACAATGCTTTTCAACCGAAACAATAGCTTCGCCCCCCCAATATTTGGCAAAGTGTCCGCCACTGGCTAACAATACATACAATATATACAAAGTTAGCTAATCTAATCAAATGAAATTAAAATGTATATAAAACTTAATGTTGAATAAGATTAAAACTACATTAGTTTGCCAGAAATCCTCAAGGAAGAATGTGTTAAAGGAAATCCTTGTTGCATGTTTAGCTCATTTTCACTTGTTTCCTGTATCATATTACTGGCGAAGTACTTGGCGTGATGTCTAAACATTGAGAAGGCTTCCAAAAACTTTGTCTTGAAATTTTCATGAAGGCCCGAGGAAGTAAACATGAAGACTGTTATGGAACCTTAAAGAAACTTGTAAGAAAATCTGAGTGCTAAAAATCTGATAATCTTTAGAAGGTGAGGGTGAAGTTGCGGCTTTTATAGCCTGCGTGAAGGAAAAGGTATAGTCTGCGCAACACTGCTCACTTTTGTGTAGTACATGCTTCAGCATTTATTTCGCAACAGTGATAACAAAGAAAACTTATTGTTGTAACAGCCAATAAAATAACTTTCCCAGGAAATGAGGAAGCAATCAGATTTGAGAACAGCTATCATGTGATTAAATCTCAGGTTTCATTTTGTTCTCTAGGCAAACTTCATTAGCAACACAATAATCTGGAATTTTAACTACTCACTGCAGACAATAAACAGACCCTTAGGAGAAAGGGCCATTCAAACTGCCATTGAGATGAAATGCTGACGCATACAATACATGAAATTGAGCGGCTTTGCGCAGACTATACCTTTTCCTTACATATTGTCTGCACCCAGGCTACAGTTTTTAGCCCCACCGTGGGATCGCAGAAGTAGAATAGGCTTAATCGAGTCCGTGACCCCTTGTCATGATACTCCAGTGGTGGGGCTCTACTGGGTATCGAACCCCATCCGCCTGACTGTTCTGGCTGCAAAGTCAGTGGATTACACCACTGCACCACAACACCTAGAAACTTCCTGTACTGGCTCAAATTCTTAGTTTCTTACAGAAAAATTCGCATGGAACAGTTTTGGAAGTTGCAATTCATTCTGAACTGCATTGAATTATCTTCAACAACTTAATGTGATATATCCAGTCTGCAGGATAAAATTTCTTGTGTTCCCTNGCCTGCGTGAAGGAAAAGGTATAGTCTGCGCAACACTGCTCACTTTTGTGTAGTACATGCTTCAGCATTTATTTCGCAATAGTGATAACAAAGAAAACTTATTGTTGTAACAGCCAATAAAATAACTTTCCCAGGAAATGAGGAAGCAATCAGATTTGAGAACAGCTATCATGTGATTAAATCTCAGGTTTCATTTTGTTCTCTAGGCAAACTTCATTAGCAACACAATAATCTGGAATTTTAACTACTCACTGCAGACAATAAACAGACCCTTAGGAGAAAGGGCCATTCAAACTGCCATTGAGATGAAATGCTGACGCATACAATACATGAAATTGAGCGGCTTTGCGCAGACTATACCTTTTCCTTACATATTGTCTGCACCCAGGCTACAGTTTTTAGCCCCACCGTGGGATCGCAGAAGTAGAATAGGCTTAATCGAGTCCGTGACCCCTTGTCATGATACTCCAGTGGTGGGGCTCTACTGGGTATCGAACCCCATCCGCCTGACTGTTCTGGCTGCAAAGTCAGTGGATTACACCACTGCACCACAACACCTAGAAACTTCCTGTACTGGCTCAAATTCTTAGTTTCTTACAGAAAAATTCGCATGGAACAGTTTTGGAAGTTGCAATTCATTCTGAACTGCATTGAATTATCTTCAACAACTTAATGTGATATATCCAGTCTGCAGGATAAAATTTCTTGTGTTCCCTTGTTTAAATTTTGAATAGTCTGTTGTTTTCTATTGTGTGCAAGTGCCATACTCTCTCCACACACACACACACAATCTTTGGTAGAAAGCAATATCTTTTAGCCTTACAGGTTTCAATTACATGCATTTTCAAGTTATCAAACATGCACAATGTGTTATATGATTGGCAGAACAAGCAAACTCCCAATCACCAAATAAAATATCAGTTGGAATGGTTGACAAACATTAATTGGCAATGTTTGTCAAATAAAAATCCCATAAATTATGCATCTTTTATCTCCAACAAATTAATTTGATCATCAAGTTTAAGAGCAATCTTTTTGTTGGTTTGAACTGACTCTGGTTTGAATTTATGGTCCTCACTTTTAGCCCATGACTCAAATTTGAAGGAGTATATTGTTTGTTGAGGAGAAACATGTTTCCTTTATTTTTCTTTTCTGTTTTATTTGATCACCGATGCGATAGGTTTCGAAGGCATCAAAGTTGAAAGTAAACAGGGATTCAAGGTGAGGCGAAACACACCTTACTCATATTCTGCAAAAGTCGACCATTGATCTTCGACTTCCAAGTTTCCAATGTCTCATTTGCAGTTGATCCAAATGCAAGCAACCAATTGGCTGTCTCATTTGCCCATGTAATTCCCATTTGATCTGATATTTCATACTGAGGTTGACCACTCTGCGACTTTCTACCGCTACCAGATTTGTTTACAAGATCGCCTGCAGCAGAAGGAGAAATAGGCCTACGTTTGCTTTGCCTGCCGAGGATCTTGCTTCTTATCAAATAAACACCAACAATAACAAGTACTAAGTGCACTGATAAAAAGTATGCTTTCTCCCAATAGTTAGTGAATTCCCATGCACGTAAGATATCAAACGATCCTTCTTCTAATTGCTCTGCCATCTTTGACTTCTCGAGAGAAACCATTACAACGCTGCGAAACCAATACAATACAATGTTTTCTAGTTTTCACAAGGTTATATTCCGCGCTTTTTTGCCTGCGCAGAGCCCATACACCACAGCATTACTGCTGCCCCGCATCATGTCATTGCAAAATTTCACTCTACATTTTACTCAACATGAAAAAATGGCAGAAAACAGACATACAGCGGGTACCCACAAATAAGACACCACTTTTTACATTGAGGCCTCAGAAAGTTTCTTATTTGAAGAGACCTTTTCATGATCAGGGTCAAAGTTTCTTAAAGATAAGGAATCAAGTCAGGTGAAGGAATATGATTTTGATAGTACAACGTATGCATGTGTATTGAACATTACTGCTTTACATGTTACATGTTTACCTTGTTTACCTTTTGCTGTGTGTGAATCTTGAGAATGTTCAGTCTGTTTTGAGAATGCTGCATTATATTACAGTAATGCTACATTATATTACAGTCATTTATGGGAATCTTTTTTGCATTCAGGAACAGACTATGACAAACCTGAAAATAAGAAACATTTAAATTTGAGACCTAAAATTGTTTTTTATTAAAGGAGCCCTTTTTGGAGAAAGTGAGGCCTGTTTCTTATAAAGGGGGGAGGGGGGTTCTTATTTGCGGGTACTTACTGTATCTGGAGAATAATAGTGGACCGCGCAATGTCTTTATAGACGGAAAGCATAAATGATGATGATTTACATATTCTGTTAACCTCAATAAAACTGGCAAATTTTCAGTTTTTGGCCACAAGTCGTTCCTTGCCGACATGGTAAATGGGAACGGTGTATACTGCATGTGTATACACATACTACATGTGCAGGGCCGTCGAGAGAGGGGCTCGGCCCCAGGGTCAGGTTAGGAAGGGTGATTTTGACATCTGTGACATTTTGTATCTTGCACTTTGACTTTGCACTTTGACAGTGGCGGATTTAGGGGGGCAAGTGGGGCAATTGCCCCCCCCTTCACGATGAAAACTCAGCTTAGCGCCCATGCTTTGGCGAGAAAAGCGCCCCTCACATTGACTCTAACGCATAATTTGCTAACTGTTTCGATTTAAATATGGGGGATTTAGTAGCAAATCAAAGAATTTTCTTAAAAAGCGCCCAAAAGATTTTCGCGCGCCTTCGGCGCGCTTACTCTCCAGCGTAACCTTGGCGCCCTCTTTGCAAGTTGCCCCCCCCCTTCAACTTCGGGCTGGATCCGCCCCTGCACTTTGACATCTGTAAACGAACATAAAATATTCTGAAATAATGCAAATTCAGGTAAGGATTGCCTCTAAACAACCCAAAAATATCATTTTGAATATATCATATGCCAAAAAATATCATGGCCATAATTTCAGTTTACTTGGACCCCAAAAATATCACTTTTTGGAATATTCTGACCCAAAAAAATTGGACTTACCTGTTCTGAGTGCCCCTTGGGTCGCTAAGAGGTCTTACCCACGACGTACCATCCTTGCCAAAACAACTTGAAAAAAAAACATGTCATTTCTCTGCTTTCTTGTCTGACCAAGCATCGAAAATACAATGCAGGAGACATATCGTTACTCTTTCCCCGCCCCGCTGCCCCCCGAACAATGTTGATCCAAAGAAATACATTTTCCCTTGATTTAAAAAAATGTTGGAAATTTTCTGAAATTTTCCACAAGTCTTACTCACCCTGTTACTGTTTATTGTCTCAAAAATGTCACTTCTTGAAAGAAGTTTTTCATTTAAATGCAGGTCTTTGATTGATAACAGTGATCTTATTTACTGAACAAATTAACCTGCATAAATATGAAAGGTTATTATTATTATTATTGATTCAACTTTTTGCTACAAGTGCACTTTGGCTATATTTGTATTGTACCTACTAGGTGGATTTTCATGGAGTTAAAGCTTGAGCCTTTGGGCCCTGGAGGTGATTGATCGAGAGCATAGGTTCCAAATCTTTAAAAAGGTTGATGTAAAATTGAGTGACCTATTTCTTTGAACTGAATGACTTCGAAGAAACTTTAGCTATTTCTCTATAATTCTACCGTTGGAATTTTCAGAATTAGAGTGTTTTTCTTCTTTTTCAAGAATTCAAGAAAAATTTTCAAAAAAACTTAAAACCATCGAAATTTCTAAACTGTTTGATGCAACATGAAGTAATTTCGAAGAGAACTATAGTTTCTGGATGCCTACAATATGGTATCAAGCAAAAGTCTGTCACTCATCTGGTTTATGATTTAGAAATTTGATGACGTCACATCCTAAAATGAGCTGAAATATAAAACATGCTGTAATGTTCAAAATATTCAAAATTTCTGGAAAGTCTAACGGTAGAATTATAGATAAATATCTAAAGTTTCTTTCAAGCCATTCAATCAGAAGAAATAGGTCATTGAAATTTACACCCACCCTTTTACGCCGAGTTAAAGATTTGGAACCTATGCTTTGATAGAGTCCTTGAAACCCAACAATCTACTTCATGAATTCCGGAGCCCCGGAGCCCACTAAAGATGGCCTTGAGCTCAAAATCGAAACTCGGAGTTCGAAACCCCTTCATAGACCATGATAATTTGTGCGTTGAATAAAAAGAAAGATAAAGAGAACCAAGGCCAAAAACAACTTTCAAATACATTAGGAATTCTCATGAAAGGAATTGCGGATTGAGAAACTCCAGGCTGATTTTTGGCCAATTAAAGGCAGTCTGTCACGCTTCTAATTGAGTGATAATGACAATGGAGAGAATAGGAGAACTGAATGCCTGCTGATCCTACTGACTTTCTACAAGCGTAGAAAGTGAGAACGATCAGCCCTCCTTTGTTCCAAATACACAGATTCCCAAAGACATCCGTTGTGTTGCGCTTTGACTTTATTGCAGCCAATCAGATGCGTGACTAACAGCCTTTAAGTGCTGTCTTTATATAGATCATTATATAAACATATAGGAGCCATTTTAGCCTGTTGCAGAAAATCACAGGTTCTTTCTATGCGAGCTTTTACTGTGACACTATAGTCGCCTTTGGCGCCACGAAGGGTCATGGTTAGCAATATGTCTTTAATGAGCTTCAAATTTTGAAATAACGTTCTTCGTTCCTCCTCCTTTGCTGCAATTTTTTACAATGTCATAAATTCCGAAAAAATCTCGCTACTTCCAAAAGACACGTTTCCACAACTTTCCTTGCTCACCCTATGAATTATTACGAACTTTCAGCCGATCCCCAACCCCAGGGGGGGACATTCAGCTCAAACCCATATAGGGGGATCAGTCCGAGAAAATTTCAGGCAACCGAAAATATCAGTTCAGCTTCAATGCAACCCAAAAATATCAGCTCATTTCATACTTCGACACCTGAAAACGAACATAAAATAACTTGAAACAATGCAAATAGAGGTCACGAATGCCTCTAACAAACCAAGAAATATCAGTTTGACCTCCCCGTATGTGCATGTGCCGAGTTCTTCTCCTGCGTCCCCAACAACGCGGATAGATACTGTGAGACAATAGCATCAGTTTTGTTTGATTGCCACCACAAATTAAAGAGATTCGAGAATGCAGACAAAAGGAAATCCTCTCAACCAGTTATTCAAAACAAACAAACAAACAAAGCCATGCAAATTGCCCTGAAACCAGTAAGGCAAACGGTCGCCAGGTACATGCGAAATACGAATTTTAAGAGAAGTCACGAGTCTATAACGAAAGAAGAAGGAAAAATCTAAGGATGTGCCTCGAGGATTCCATTGCTTTGATTCAGAAGCTGAGCAGAAGGCATTGCGATTCTCATTGGTTGAAGGCTTAATTAAAGTTACCACTCAGCTTCGGAGTCAAAGGAATAAAATCATCGAGGCACATCCTCAGACTTTTCCTTCTTCTTTCATTACAGACGCATGACTTCTCTTACCTCACTGGTTTCAGGGCAACTTATGTGGCCTTTCTTTTTTGATTTGCGTTAATGGCTGAGGGAATTGCCTTTATCTTCAGTCACTAATCGCTTTGAAAATCGCTTGAAATCATAAAAACACACAAGTAACAGCTACAGCTGATAAATACATCAATGATTACATAAGAATAAATACATACGCATGCTAAACGGTATACTTAATAAATATGAGGCTACAAGTTTCTAGAAGCGTTAATTCATGCCAGGTTTCTTATCCATGCATTGATATTCGCTTCAGATGTCTTTGCAAAGACGGTGTAGCCTAAAGCAGCACTGCATCTACCAGATCCCCAACTAACAGCTCCCTGTAGGTACCATCTGCCACCACT
>REGL01000559.1:0-22968 GCA_004194395.1 Aurelia aurita complex sp. Pacific | reverse complement strand
GCATCTGCCTGGATCGACAGGAAATACTCCCATTTGAAAAAAGATCTTCAGGCTTTACGTCTTTAGGAAGAATATCGATCTTGGGCAAGCTTTCATCAACTTTTACATCACTCAAAAATTGGAAACGAATGGCAACATAAACTGCACTGAACAAAGTAATGGTAGGTCTAGCCTTGGTCCTTTTTCTTGAACGAAGTAAACCTCTCCAACCTTGACAATTTCTGTCCTCCCTTGTCCAGTTCTGTCAAAGAACATGCCCCCCTCATAAAATCACGACTTCCTTTGCAGAAAACATCACAAGAACTAGTGAAAGCCTTGCATTCGCAACAACGATCGATTATGATTTATCTGCTGTGCACCACAAAGATTTCTTCCTTTAAATGACAAAGAACTACATCTCCAGAACATTATCAACAACAGCCAATGGAGGGACTGGCCTTTGTTCGATACACGATCACTTCCTCATGTGCACGCAGAAATTTGTACTGTGCGTGAAAATAAATGGATGACAACTTCCACTGACGTCAATCCTGAGCGCAGTATTGTATTTTATTGTATGTGAAGGTGTTGTGGCGCAGTTGGTGTAATCCTCTGACTTTGCAGCCAGAACAGTCAGGCGGACAGGGTTCGATACCCGGTAGAGCCCCACCACTTCAGCGTCATGACAAGGGGTCGCGGACTCGATTAGCGCTTAGCTACTTCTGTGATCCCAGCGCTTATTTCTTATTTCTTATTTTATAATATTTATACAGGGTAAAACATTCAGTTATACTGTTTTACAATGTACCCTGTTAAAAAACTTACAAACGAAAAGAAACTATCCAAATTTACACGTAAATCTAAAATAAAACTACAATCAATTTGATCTATACAGTTATTAGCAAAGTGTATAAAAATTGTAGATATGATCATGCATATGCTTGATATGATATGAGAGAGAATTAGCTAAATGCAAGGTTTGCTATGCTTTTTTTGAAAGTTTTCAATGTCGGGGACAATTTTGATCCTAGGCTGAGACAATTCCACATTGTCGTGCCTTTATATGAGAAGCATTTTTGGCCATTTGCAGATTTTCGCATGGGAATTTCTAAATCAGATCTAGTATTGCGTAATTCTCTCTTACATGTATCCGAGAGTCTTGAGAACATTTCTGTAAGGTAAGTGGGAGCCAGATCATTGATAGATTTGTATACCATACTCTTGGCGCTTGGCGCTTGGCGCTAAAAACCGCAACTTCACCTTCACTTCACTTCAAGTATCTACCAAGCACTTACCTAACTTTGAAGGAAGATGCCTGGGATTCACGTCCAGACACACAATGAGCCGCAGTGACAACAGTTGTAGGATTAATAAGGGTTCCACCACATATTGGTCGACTGCCATATATCATAAGTATCTGCCATGGCCACGATCCACGTGCAGCATTCTTACCAGATATAACCCTCTGCAATGGGACATCAGACACACCGCATCCTCCTAAAAAAGATAGTAAACAGTGAAATGATCCAGCAGACACCGCTAGCCATGTTTAACTCAACGAGCACATGTACTGAATCTTTACTCATTTCTGAGATACATACCCCCCATCGAGTCTCGTCGTGACGGACCATATCAAACTGCGTAGATTTTTCTCGCAAGTGCAATTTAGGGACTGGGTCGACTGATGGGCCTAACAGTTTGGTGGAGGGTGTGAGGAGACAGGAGGGACATCATGGCAAAGAGAAAGACGATATGGAATATGATAAGGTTGTACATGATAATTGTTTTTAGTTTAGTTAGTTTAGTTTTTAGATTTTAGATTTCTGTTCTCATTGAGCTCACCTTAGGACACCTTGTTTTTATTAATACTACAACCATACGCTGCTACCTGTGATATGATGGTAATAAACTCTTTGCAATCCCCGTGAAAGCTTGGCTCGAATTCGATGAAAGGGTTCCATTTTCGAATTGCGCAGTGTTCAGACTGGGCAGGCACGATTTGTGTCGTTTTCGTATGGAAGAGAGTGCGTGGACTGATTACATGTGGTAGTTTCCTCCTTGCCTGAACTAATATACCGCTATAATTAATGAAGCAACAACAACAGCATCAATTCAATGAGATGATTTTTTTTGTTTGTTGCCTTATTTCTATTCGATTTTTTTATACAAATATATACACATACAACTAATCTAAATCGAATCTACTAACAAATGGAAAAATAACTAAGGAAATTAATACGTAAATACAGAAGATAAATATCAAAACTACGTGGACATAAATGGACAAAATCTACATGATATCATTATATTTACAAGCGTTGCATTTACAGGTTGGGCCATTCCATTGTTTTATCATACCCATGAAACTGTTTAGATTGTCAGCTGATTTTAGTTCATTTGGCAAACAGTTCCAAATCTGAGGTCCCAGGCAAACAGTTCAAAATCTGAGGATGAGATGAGCGTAAGTTGAGGTTCCTTGTGCAGTGGGGCAAGAGAGTGCTATCCAAAACAGTTCTGCTTCGCTTCCAAATTGTACCGGAATCGTGTGAAAATCGTCTCAACAGTACCCGCCAGGTAGTAAGTACAGGATGACATTACAAAAAGTATGATTTTTTCAACGATCACCAAAATTGATTAAATTACTGATCAGAAACATTTATTTTTGCACTTTTGCATCACAGATCGAATTAATCTCTGACATTATCTTTATTTCATTCCTAAGAAAAAAGACCATGAAATCGTTGATTGAAAAATCGTCTTCTGACCTATGGTAGCTATTGCACAAAATCATAAATTTCACGAAAAAGTCATTTTGTGCGATTGCATATGGAACTTTGAGTACTAGATGATAAAAAAGCTTAATCTAAGACGTAGGCGAACAAACTGAGTGGTTGTATGACTCAACAATACAATTTTAAGGCCAACTTCTGCAGTATTAGAGCATGCAGCCAAACCAGGTAGCTCTCAAAAGCAGGAATTCCAAAAAGCACTAAATAGCCCTTTTAGCTATTCTGCAAAAGAATCTGGATCGAGTGATATCTTTATACATTTGTATAAACAAGGTTCGATTGAGTGGCGTTAGGGCTCCTACCCCTTTTTTACCCATTCGAGAACTCTACAAAGTGTATCAAAATATCGTTCGATTCAGATTATTTTTAGAACAGCTAAAAGGTCTATTGCAAATAGAGTTTGCAATATCTATCGAATTAATTTGAACGTTGACACAAATGCGCCAATTTTTTTCAAAAATGGGCAACATAACATAATCAAATGCCAGCATCACTACACAAGGACTAACCTCACTACATAAGGACCCTCTAGTTACGCTCATCTCGTTGAAGTGAATTGATGTTGTTGTTGTCGCGCCAGTTATAGCGTCCATCGATGAGTTTAATTAATTCTTCTAGAGTATAGTTAAAGTCATAGCGTCTTTCAGTTTATAAATAGCAATAACTGCGAACAGGTAATCAGTCTAATCAAAAGCTGGTGATTTTTCAAAAGTTTCACTCTTTTTGGTGTCACCCGGTAGATTCAAGCATAAGTGCAATGAAAATGAAGCAATGAAAATACCTGCTGGTTGTGTGACTGGTGATGTGACTGGTGGTTTAGTAGTTGCACCACCTCCTGAAAATAGGTAGAAATTGTTCTCAGTATCAAAAAAGCTATCGCTACAAAAAAATGTGTGCTTTAAAGGGGCTCCGCCGCCAAATTGTAGACAAATCTGTAAACATAATCACTTTAGGCACGCGTCTATTGTTGATCAATTGTTTTCTGCAGTTTGTTTCGTGGCCTCACCCAAGCTATCAAAAAGTGACCGTGTAAAATCCACGTATATCAAAGCAATCGTAAAAGACATGAACGTTTGGTTTGTTCCTCTGTGAAGTACAAGGATTTTTCTATAAAATCGCCTTCATGATGCGTGATATTACTTTTCAAAACATTGCAAAATCATCGTTTCGAACGAAATTTGGAGATGGAGCCTCTTTAAGTCAGTTTTCTACTTGGAAACGGACAAAACGTATCTCGTCTCCCTGACAATTTCATGCATTTAATTAATCGTATTGAATTTGACTCGACATAAAGGCTAATTTCCAGTCAGCAGAATTTTCCGAGCGGGCGGAATTTTACACAATAAAAGGTCGCTCAGCCGTGATTTTCTATTCAATTCCAGAGCGACTTTTCTCTCGCTTACAATAGAAATTCCACCCGCTCGGAAAATTCCACTGACTGGAAATCAGCCTTAAATGCGACACAAATACGACTTATATGCGGGTTTTACTGTAGATGGAGAGAACAAACGCGTTAAGGCTGATTTCCAGTCAGTGGAATTTTCCGAGCGGGCTGAAATTCTATTGTTTTCGTGAGAAAATGTCGCTCTGGAACTGAATAGAAAGTTACGGCTGAACGATCTTTTATTGTCTAAAATTCCGCCCGTTCGGAAAATTCCACTGACTGGAGATTAGCCTTTAAAGGCTGATTTCCAGTCAGTGGAATTTTCCGAGCGGGCGGAATTTCCTTTGTCTGCGAGAGAAAATGTCGCCCTGGAATTGAATAGAAAGTTACGGCTGAGCGACCTTTTATTGTTTAAGATTCCGCCCGCTCGGAGAATTCTACTGACTGGAAATTCGCCTTAAGGCTGATTTCCAGTCAGTGGAATTTTCCGAGCGGGCTGAAATTCTATTGTTTTCGTGAGAAAATGTCGCTCTGGAACTGAATAGAAAGTTACGGCTGAACGATCTTTTATTGTCTAAAATTCCGCCCGTTCGGAAAATTCCATTGACTGGAGATTTAGCCTTTACGGATTAGTAGGAACAGTGTAAACAGGAGGAGGCTGATCCGTTCCACTCTTGTTGTAGATCCAGAGATGTACTGGCACAGTATAAACGGGGTCTGGTTAGAAAAACTTACCGCATTGATTAGGAAGCACTTTAAGATCATCAATAGCAATGTCTCCTCGATAACTAGGTCCTCTAATAGCACTTATTTCAATCTGAAACATAAATCATTCCGTTAAGCAATAATGACACACAGTAAAAACTCACATATAAGAACCACCCACTTATAAGAACCTAAGGCCTAAAATGCTCTAATTTCACCCCATTACAGAAGAACCTATTCATTCTGAAATTCAAGGAAGGTTCTTGTCTTTAAAACAATTAAATGCTAACTACTGGTTGGTAATATGTGATAAAATGTTTCAAGAAATTTAGCCAAATACTTAAGTAGATACAAAGCATATGTAACAAATTCCTTGTATGAATGGATTTGATACAGAAAAGGCTAGGTAGACAAAGTTGTTCTTTATAAAATTGTCATGATAGTGAGTACGTGAAAACCTTGATTTCTTATATTTGGCCTAAATTTCCGAATATCTGTAATTAATTCTTTTTATAAGAACCTATTTGAGAACCTTGCATCCTGTTTTCAAGAATAGTATCATATGCATAATAACCTAACAGGGTGATTTCAAAATGTAAGGTTCTTACACTTTAATTCTTATTCGAGACCACTAACTTAACTGCGTACGTACCCATCTACCTCTCCAAAGGAGCGTTGAGCTCGCTCCTCCGCAGTGGTAGCTCACTATGCTCGAAGCGCTCCTCCGGAGAGGTAGATGGGTGTGCTTGCAGTTGCGGTAGTCAGTCTCGAATAAAAATTAAGATTGTAGTGTTGAATAAACATTTCATCAAAATATGGTGTGCGCATTGCTCCATGATCATTCCGTATCAAAATATCAAAGAATATAAAGGCCCAAAGTCCCAAAACAATTGTTTCCTGTTTGAGAGGCTGCTGTGGAGGAGCTAAAGCTTTGATTGTCTCACTTTTTACACAGTTGCATAGCTTAGGCTAATTTAGAGTTTGAGACTTTGTTTGAATCAATCTGAAAAGTGATTGCTGATTTACGACAGACGAAAGGCAGAACAAGTAGCTGCTTCAAAAACAGCACTTCTATTGATCTCCAGCAATGTCACAATTGAGTAAATTTTGAAAGAAAGGGTTCTAGCGTTGTATTTACATTTTTTCTGCATTCTAAACGGGTTAATAATGTTGGTTTTCACTAAGATAACATTGTCAACCCATTTAAATGTAGAGAAATTTGAACATAACGTTAGAATCCTTCTTTCAAACATTACTTGACTTATTGTTGGAGAACAACAGAAGTGTTGTTTTTGAAGCAGCCATTTATTTTGCCTTTCCTCCGTAATAAATCAGCAACCGTTTGTCCGATTGACTCAAACAAGGTCTCACACTCTAAGTTGAAGCCTGCCCTATACAACTGTGTTAAAACCAAGACAGTAAAAACTACAGCTCCTCCACAGCAACGACACAAATGGGGCACAACTGGTTTGGGACACTCTGCAAACAAACAAAAAAACAGATAGTAAAATGCCATTCTTGCAGAGTGAGAACAATGACGACCCTTGCCAACCTCGTACCCAGTGCCAATGAAGGCTTTTTGTCTGCAGAGCCTAGTCATTGACCCTGGATCCTGCTAGAAGATTCTTTTGTTTGATTGGCTCTTGTCCAAGCAAAGGAATTTGTTCTCTTAATTCCAACAAAATGTTACAAAATACTGATAAGTTATTACTTAAAGGGGGTTTTAGTGGTGGCATATAACGAAGTTTGGAATGATCTTAATAAAATCGACCAGTTCTATGAAAAACTGCGAATTTAATCATAATATATTTCTATTAATATCATTGGCAGGTCTTTATTACCATACAATAATAGCTCCATTAGAACCTTGTTTGAAGGATTTTAACAAAGAAAATTATCGCCGAGAAGAACAGTCAAACAAAAGGACGTTCCAATGTCTTCGAAAATATTCGAAAGTATTTGCTGTTGGCCAAATTATGCTCAATATGTTGCGCCAAATTTGACAACACGTTCCAAGGGTCAATCTCGTCCAATCTCACGAAAATAAGAGCAACATAATTTAGTCACTAAACAACCACAATTGCTTTGTTACTTTCTTGTTTGAAATCGAGGTCGCAGAATTAGCGTTTTCTGGCCAACTCTAAATCCATAGTAGCTATGCTAATCGGCCCTTACTTTAGGCGANAATGCGACATGAAATTAGGTCATACCTGGCCATTAAACTGCACTACTGTCGCTTGCTGTCCTTGACCATTTGTTGAAGGGATCTGAATAGCCTGCATGCCTTGCATTGGCATACCATCTGCTGAGCTTGCTTGAACAGAAACTGATCCAGGCTCGTTTCCTTCACTACTTGGAGAATCGTCAGTTGCCTCACTTGAGCCAGTGTTACTTTCTTCAAATGGCTCCACTTTGACTGGTGAGTCACTAGATAGGTCATTGAGGATCTTCCTAAGAATTCAAAACAGAATCTTACCAGATAAGGATGCCCAATGCAATGCTAAATGTTTACGCTGGTTTTCTGGTATTTGATCAAAATGCTGAGGGGATATCACAGATATATCTTGACAAGCAAACAAGTTAAATTGTTTGGCTATCCAAAAGTGAATCTTTGGCCCACTAATTAAGCTTATTCAACTTATTGTAACATCCTGTGTTCCATAAGGTAAAGGGATAAATTTACTATTATTAGTTGATTTTGAGCTGAAAAGTCAAGTTATGCTTCTTGTATGGATAACTCGTTCTGAAATTATGAGGGGTTTTCTTGCAAGAAATCTTCAAGGCGTGCCCAAAATCATGAACAAATTTCCCTAGCATCTCTAAAATCATCCCAACTTCCAGGCTATCAGGCTTGTGTCTATTTGTAAAATTTGATCTCATCTTCCAGCATTTTCATCCCACCTCCCAGCCCATGATTTCAGACAATACCAATCGTAATTGGTGTTTTGTGTCAGCAGCCATCAGGGTTCCTTTTGTTTTCATATTGATCCGTGGGCAAGACAGCCGTTTTCATCCCATCTTCCAGCTTTTCATCCCATCTTCCATACATGGAGAAGTGTCATCCCACTTAACAGTGAGATCCCACCTCTCGTAGAGTAGGATCTCACCTAGCCGGGCTGGCTCATTTTCCATATAAACGTACGATAAAAATTACAAGGGATTGTGTAGAAGGATGGGATGTCATCCCTTTGCTCACGGGCTGGAAGGTGGAATGATTTTCCTTGTAGGCCCTACAGCAATGACTTCTGCACACTTTTAGCACATGCTACCTCATGGGAAGATGAACAAGTCTTCCCCCAGGTATCAATAACCTATTCAGGGGGATTCCATTCTCCCAAGAGGACAAATATACACGAATATAAGTGAATGTCATCATTTTTTGGAAGCAAAACGAAGGAAAATTTGCTCTCACTCGTTTTTGCAGGTTTTTGGAAGGGGCTTTCTGTAGAAAATCTCCTATATCCACCGAAGGAAAGGCCGATTAAAGTTTGCACTTGCACGCGGGCTAAGCTTTGGCCCATCGAGAACCCCGATACCTGAGCCTAGAAAAAGGAGCCCTCTCCATTAGAACTCCAAACCGTCCTCTCGACAGACTTAAAAGATCCCCAAAGCGGAGCTTGAGCTAGCCTGCGGCCAGATATTTTTTTTTGTAAAGGATTAATTGGCAAGCAGGCTAAGCTTTAGGCCGTCCAGAAACCCGATACCTGAGCCAAGAAAGAGGAGCCCCCTCCATCAGAACTAATGAGTCATTGTATAAAATTAGCATACCATTGGGTCCATTTGGACCATTGGATGGTCCTGTTGACGATGATGGAGTGCTTCCCTTTCTTCTGGTCCAGTCGAATTTATCATCCTTTGCTTGTGTCCAGTTGCACATACTAGTTTGAAAGGCACAATCCAGCAGCGCTACAAAAGAAATTCGAAAATATGAGTTATAACAAACATCAATTTAAATCACGAGAGAGGAATCTAGAATATTGCCAATGCTGGGCCTACTCCTGTTTAAAACCTGAATTTCTGTTCTAAGAGAAAAATCAACTTCAACCGGGATAGCATAGGTTTCAAAATCTTTAAATTGAAGCCAAAGGGTGGGTGTAAAATTCTATAACCTATTTATTTGAATTGAATGGAAACTGTAGCTACTTTTCTGTAATCGTACTGTTGGACTTCTCAGAAATCTTGAATTTTTGCGACATTACAGCGTATTGCATCTTTCAACTCATTTGAGGATGTGACGTCATCAAATTTCTAAATCATAATCTAAAAGAGTGAAAGAAGTTTGCTTGATACCATACTGTGGACAATCATATACCAAGTCTAACCTTGCAATATTCTGTGATTCCTCAAAAAGTTTAGGAATTACGATGGCTTTAAATTCTTTCAAAGATTTTTCCTATATTCTTTAAAAAGAAGAAGAGCGCACTAGTTTTGAAACTATTCATGACTTCTGGAAAGTCCAACGGTAGAATTATAGCACAATAGCTTAGCTTTCTTTTAAGTAATTCAGTTCAAAGAAATAGGTCATTAAATTTTACACCAACATTTCTAAAGATTTGGAACCTACAGTATGCTAACCTGGATAGCTTGTTCACTTTTTCAAAGCCAAACTTAGCTTGTTCACACTGCTCCGTTTTTGTACAAAAACGGAAAGAAAAACTTCCGTTTTTGTGAAAGTGTTCACACTGATCCGCACTAAAACGCCACAAAAACGGAGGTTTTCGAAAATGCTATCAAAAGTGAATATCCACAAAAACGGAGGTTTTTGAAAACGCACTTGATCATTGTGAACGCACAAAAACAGAGGTTTTCGAAAACGCTCCAATATTCAACAATGAGTTTCGCAAAAACGGAGCAATGTGAACGCACAAAAACGGAGGTTTTTTCTCTCCGTGTTTGTTACCAGGCGGATCAATGTAAATGGACAAAAACGAATATTTTTCCCTCTGTTTTTGTACAAAAACGGAGCAATGTGAACGGGTAGCTTGGATGCCACAAAAACGGATACTATCAAAAACGGAGCAGTGTGAACGGGACCTTAGATCAACAGTGTTAAAAAGTCATCAAAAACTGGGCACTGATGTCAATTTCGGCTCAAATTTCTAAACAAAGGAGGAGCACTTCTCTCTTGCCTTGGGACTTGCAAACTGATGTCAGATGTAACAGAAGACAAAATAGTCATTTGCGATAATAAACGCCTTTTATTTAGAAAATCTGTCGTCTGCGTACATCCCCTACTGTTTCCGTTGAGTTCAAATTTTCCGTTGAATTTACTTCATGAATTCAAATGAATTCAATTCAACGGAAAACTTCAACTCAACGGAAACAGTAGGGGATGCACGCAGGCACTCTCGTCGTCTCTGTTGCTGTTGAGAGCGCAGGCATCGAAGCTATGAAAAAAATGCTATTGGGAAGGAAACTTCATATAATTTGCCATATTTACAGAGAGAGAATTTTTATATTATCATTATTTTCAGAATGACAACAGTTTAACCATTTCTGCTCGTTTGGAAGTTGTTACGTAATCAGTTGCTAAATTGTAAACCACGAAACTCCATACTTCTAGGTNCTACTGTTTCCGTTGAGTTCAAATTTTCCGTTGAATTTAATTCATGAATTCAAATGAATTCAATTCAACGGAAAACTTCAACTCAACGGAAACAGTAGGATGCACGCAGGCACTCTCGTCGTCTCTGTTGCTGTTGAGAGCGCAGGCATCGAAGCTATGAAAAAAATGCTATTGGGAAGGAAACTTCATATAATTTGCCATATTTACAGAGAGAGAATTTTTATATTATCATTATTTTCAGAATGACAACAGTTTAACCATTTCTGCTCGTTTGGAAGTTGTTACGTAATCAGTTGCTAAATTGTAAACCACGAAACTCCATACTTCTAGGTAGGTAGGTAATCATATTTAACGTGGCTAGCCTGCGAAAGTCTGAGAGAGACTTATTTCCAGCAGGGGCCACGGATGTTTTACCATCAACCCGCCGCAGCTACCAGATTTCCCTCGCATGGCTCTGGTTACAGACAGCGACCGTACTGTCCAGCGCGGGATTCGAACCTCGGCCGTTCTGACCTTTGGTTTACGAGTCAGTCGCCTTATCCACTCGATCCCCTACGAGTCAGTCGCCTTATCCACTCGGCCACGCGATTCTGCCTACTATCAGCTCGTATACCTTCAGAACTGTGGTTCTCTTGAAGATTGTATCAGTTCTCCTCTATTCATTTAGGATTTACAATAAATCTAATTTTCCCAAAAGTCTCCATGAATTATTTCAACCAAAATAAAAAACCGACATTTGGAAAATAATCAAGACATCAACAAAAAAAAATTTCAAGGCAGAGTTACAGCAATGTGCCCATGGTTCCTTTCAAGCCATCCAATTCAGAAAAAAAGCTTAAAGCAATTTTACACCCGTCTTTTTGAAGATTTGAAAGATTTGAGCCTTTACCTGATGCTGATGGTGGAGGCTTTGTTTGTACTATTGGACGTGCTGTTGGTGGTTTTCCATTTACACCATCTGAAAAAAGAGATGAAACATATATCAAAAGTCGAATTCTTTAAGCATAGAAATTTGGGGAAAATCAATGCGGAAAAAATATCGATCCTTTTTCTGATAAATTTGGGCATTGTGGTGAAAATCACATGGAAAATCGAAAATATGTTTGAGAAATTAAAACTTCGAGGTACAGTACGTAATAGGCAGTATCTCATAACAAAGCATTGCGAGGGGACTGGAAATGTTTCGAAAAAGTAAATGTTCGAGATAACAGGTGTCCCAAAAAAGTGTATGAAAGTTTGATAAACTCTGACACCAAGACGTTGAACCTAATCACCCCAAAATAATTTTTATGTTACTCCTCAACGATTAAAACTGAATTTTAGTATTTTTCCTGCCATTATTAGCAACTTGGTTGCAGAGCTATAAATCAGCAAACGTAAAATTTACTCTTAGGCCTAGACCAGAGCCGCCAGAAGTGAAGAGCTGGAGGAAGACAGAAGCATAGCTGTCCTTGAATCTAGAAACTTCCATTGTAATTTCATTGATTATCAACAAAGCCTCTCAAGAGACAACCATATTAAGTTATTATTTATCTAGAGAATTATTTGCTTTTACTTCAAACTGAAATTGTAATTTTGGCAATAACTGATAGAAACAAAGAATTTCGGCCAGTAATGAAAGTTTCTTAACATTATCAGATTTTGAGAAGTCAGAGCTTCACACGAGTTTCTTAAGAGTTCCATAAAAATCTCCATGTTTACTTCTGTGTCCTCGCGAAAATGTTAAAAAGAATTTTTTTGAAACCTTTCCAATGTTTAGAAACTACTCTTAAGTACTTCCCAAGTAATATGATACAAGAAAAGCGTGAAAAATAGAATACAAATATGCCAACGAATTCCTTGCCTAAATAAATGCACGTATCTTCTTCATAAGAAAACTCAATTCTCAGATCGCTAAAAAACTGTTCCTGCATCAAATTACTCGGAAGGAGCTTGAGTGCTGTCTAAACATTGGAAAAGCTTCAAAATACTTTGTTTTGAAATGCTCACGGGGCACATGAAGTAAACATGAAGATTGCTGCAAAACTCGTCAGAAAGTATGCAGAACCTCTGAGCATGGGTGGCAGGACACAATTGTGTTACATTCGAATAAATTAGGTTCTTTGCCTACCTTGAAATGCCACAAATCTCCCTTCCTTGACATTGGCAGCCTTTCTCAGCCATATTTTATTGTGTTGACATTAGAAGTCTGCCTCAAGTGTTGGGCCTTAGCTACCATCTTGTAAATAAAAAACTATCCCTCCTGTGCATAGCTTAGGCCCAACACTTAAGGCAGAGCTCTGATGTCAAAACAATAAAACATTGCTGAGAAAGGCCGCCAATGTCAACGAAGGGAGATTTTGGCATTTCAAGGTAGGCAAAGAGCCTAATTTATTCGAATGTAACACAAAATGTGTCCTGTCATTCATGCTGAGTCGTCAAAATCTGATGATTTAAAGAAACTTCCAGTCTAGTCCCTTGCTCGAATTCTTACTCTTTATAACAAAATATGCGTAGCTGCGTTAATAATTATTTCCAACACTAGAATTTCCAAATATTTAGCGATCTGAGGATTGAGATTCTCAAAAATAGTTTCTTTTCAAAATATGTGTAGGACAAAACATTTACCGCATCTAAATGGACGAACTTGAAGCTCATCAATAGCAATATCTCCCGTATAACTGTTTCCTCTGATACCACTTATTGCAATCTGAAAATGAGAACTCTAACAGGTGAGTCAAGTAAAAAGTGGAGAGCTTAGCAAGCCATATTGTGNGCTCGAATTCTTACTCTTTATAACAAAATATGCGTAGCTGCGTTAATAATTATTTCCAACACTAGAATTTCCAAATATTTAGCGATCTGAGGATTGAGATTCTCAAAAATAGTTTCTTTTCAAAATATGTGTAGGACAAAACATTTACCGCATCTAAATGGACGAACTTGAAGCTCATCAATAGCAATATCTCCCGTATAACTGTTTCCTCTGATACCACTTATTGCAATCTGAAAATGAGAACTCTAACAGGTGAGTCAAGTAAAAAGTGGAGAGCTTAGCAAGCCATATTGTGGCAAAAAAACTAAGGTGTTTGATTGGTAAGTCCAAACCAACCAAACTCTGAAACGGTAAGCAAGGGCAGATTTTGTAATACAATAGCAACAGTTGCGTTTGATTGACACCTCAATTCAAAGCGATTAGCGACTGCAGACAAAGGAAATTCTCTCAACCATAAATTCAAAACAAACAAAGCCGCAAAGTTTCTCTGAAATCCAAGTAGCTACGCGCGCTCGTTGTGCATCCCAGAAATTGTTTTTAAGAGCAAACATGACCATATATCCAAAGAAGAAGGATATATCTACACATCTACCTCGGGTGTTTTATTTCTTTGGTTCAGAGACTGAGCAGTAAGTGTTTTAATCACACCCAAAAAATAAGAGAATTGAATCGCCTCCAAATCGGCTTTTAAACCAAACCAATTAAATGCCCGCGGAATATATGTAGATATATCCTTCTTCTTTCGATATATGTTCATATTTGGTCTTAAAAGCATTTTCTGGAATGCACAACGAGCGTGCTATCTACTTGGGTTTCAGAGAAACTTTTGCGGCTTAATTTGTTTTGAATTTATGGTTGAGAGAATTTCCTTTGTCTGCAGTCGCTAATCGCTTTGAATTGAGATGTCAATCAAACGCAACCGTTCCTATTGTATTACAAAATCTGCATTTGTTGAAACGGTACACTTCGCAGAGACTAGCCTGCGTGCAGACCCTACTGATTCCTTGAAGAGAAAGGAGGAACCTCACTTCTCTTCAGGAAATCAGTGGAGTCTGCACGCAGGCTACGCAGAGACGGAAACACACTAACCTATCAAACACAAAACTCTTGAGGTTTCAGATTCATGTTGGCGGAACGAGGCTTCGAGTTGAGAAACACGAAGACGAGTCTGATGCTTGGCAACCAAGAGTTAAGTTACTGATTACCGTAACAACGCAGGCAAATTCGCCTCGTTTTCAGAGTTTCGCATATGAAAACGAGAATCTCTCCAAAGTCTGCCAAACCTTCTGCCTTTTAGAGCAGAAGGTCAGCAGGCCTCCCCGATTTGCCGTTTTCAGAATTTGGGAGTCAATCAAATACGAATTCCTAGGCTACCAAATCTACCGTTTTCAGAATTGGTACTAATCAAACGCACCCTAAGACAGTGTTTGTTAAAGTTTTATAATGCCGAAAAACGATTGAATTAGTTAGAGCAGGTGGGCCAACAAAATTCGGACGTTTGAAAAATCGTAGTACCAAGAGTACTGTATGGATTTGAAAGAATCGAGTTTGGTTGATAGCAGACAGACTCTTCCCAAAAAGGCTCTTGATCAAGTCGCAAACAAACTTCTCGCACACAGCAGTACAAAGTACACCTTTTACTGGTATCGGATGTCGTCGGCACATGTATTGCCATGGGTTCAACAATATTTAGTATTTGTTTTAACATTCATTTGCAATTACACTTGAGAGAGATTAAATGCCCTAGCGTTTTGGTCTTAGTGACAGATTCCTTACGACCTAATCGAATGTTTTATGGTCTTTTTCAGTCATTTTGCAACCAACAAAAAAAATTTCGTAAAGTCGAATTTAGCTGCCCTTACTTTACATATAAAAATGTGAGAAAAATCACATAAATATTTCAGTATTTCTGCTGTGAAGCAAAGTTCGATTCATGCCGATCTATCAAGTATTCTACAATCCTTCACAAAAATTGTGAGACTGCATCCTCTTTCCCCTCAGTCAATGTTGATTGGTGTGACAAAGGGGTTACTGGGTGTCAAATTTCATGGGAAACATTGCTTAGAATCACAACATTGACTGAGGGGGGAGGGGATATTACATTGGTAAGAAAAATAGTGGTTTTTCTGCAGAGAAGACATGGGAGTACTAAATTCTCGGGATTTTACCTGCTGGTCTCAACAAATTTTGTACGGGATTTTGTGAATGATTGTAGGTACTACGATATTTCAAAAGCCTGGAATTTTTGTGTGCACCCGGTGGAAAACATTTAGTTTGTTAAAATCAGTCATTTTCTTTCCCCTTTCTATTTTGATTTTGAGATAAAGCTGTTTTGATGAAAGGTATTGCTTCCAGAAGAACACTCTGCTTCCTAACAGCGACAATTAAATCCGTGTAGTGTGCTAGAGTTACCAAATAAATGACAGTATGGTCTTTCCTTCTGTCCTCTAGCGCAATGCATCATTTGTTTCAATATTGGATACAGAAACAGTGTCAACAGTATGTTTGCCATGGTTCAGAAGTTCACACGTGCGTGAATATGACTCTAATTGGAAGGGAATCTAAGCATTAGCCTTTGATAAAAATAACCTTACCAAGACAATAGGCCAATACACGTGCCGCACCATATTTGGGTAACTTATCGAAGTCAACAGCAAATACCGATATGTGATTGGCTAGAGTTTGACCGCAAGTGGCTTGAGCCACTTTTATATGCTTACATACCCCTTTAAGAAGCTTGTGAAACACCATTTTACTAAAATCATTCGTAATTATGGAACGGAAAAACTAAATTCAAAGATCTCCAAAATAGTTGATAGCATGAAAAATCTGGTTGCACAGGCTAACTATACATGAATTGTACGGAGTTCACTACCAATGTCGCCTTGTGCATGCGTAAATATCGAACGAAGAAGGATGAATGTAAACAGTTGCCTTACAGATTTTGCTTTTTTAGTTCAAAAGCTGATGACTAATGATCTTATTCTTAATCAAAATCTTATCGTTCTGATTTTTGGACCAGTCCTGCACTTGGTCGCATTTTCACACGGGAATGAAACGGAACGATATGGAACGGAGCGATTGCATTCCCATGTGAACGGGGCCTGAGAGAATCTATCTAGAACTGCAATCGCTATCGCTTTAAATTGTGGCGTTAATCAAAAGCAAATGATGCTATTGTCTTACAAATCTGTCCTTGTTGGACAAAATCGATCAAAGAATTTTCTGAGATGTGCTTCATATTTCCCCCACCGACATAACTCATACCTGATAGGGGCCTCCAACGGGCAGATCAACATTTATACGATTCCACTTGTTTCCTTGATCCCCTGTTTTCGTGAATAACTCAGTTTCTTTACCAGATCCTCCAGAGATTCTGAACACTTTCAAAGTGTTGATGTATCTGCCATACATGTGAGTTTTTAGTGACAAACACATGGGGATATTGGTGGTCACACTTGGACTGCGGATTGTAGCTATCTGTCCCGTTCGTCTTGGGTATGATGTTTCGATGAAGATGTAATAGTCTATGAATAAGAACATGTTTAATACCAGGTTAGCCAACACGATTTTTTGAAGTTTGAAAATCTGTTGCTCTCAAAAAAATTTGCAGATTCCAATAAACTGATAATACCTGCCGGCAGAGCTAACACATCAACTCAGATAAGAACGCTTAGCTTTTCAAAGTCGGCCGCATCTTTCGCAAACTGCAAGATATTTTATTAAAATGCTTTTCTCAAATCGTCCAAAACAGGCCTAAAATCCATCATCAACCCTGTTTCCTAACTCTTAATAGATTCCCAAGCCTGGCCCTCCGAAGGACCTCTGGGTTGTTCATGTTGCTCGTCAAACCTTAAAGCGCCAATCACAATGGCGAATTGTGTGCTCTCAGGCTGACTATTTCTTACGACTATCATTGGAACAATTCAAATTCAATTGTAAGTGCCATACATAGTGGGAACTCACTGACTAAGTCCTTTCCCACCATAGATGGCACGTGGTTAATTACCCTTTTGTTATTTTGTGAATAGTTTTTTTAATTGAATAAAGACAAAATTTGGCATGCCCCCTGCATGTCGCTTTACTTACATGGACACATTACCATTAACCGGGGATTTTTGATATAAGAGAAGTTATGAAAAGGAACGTACCATTGGGTCCATTTACACCTTGGGATGGTCCAGTTCTAGACGATGGTGTCCTTCCTTTCCTTCTGCTCCAGTCAAAGTTATCATCTTGAGCTTGTTTCCAGTTACACAGACCAGCTCCAAAGGCACATGTTAGCACAGCTGTCAATGGAATATCAATAAGCGCCATGTTTATGAAAAAAGCTTACGATGATAGAACTCTTTCTTTCAAAAATGATCTTAATTTGGCATTGATGGAGAATGATAGAAGCAACCACTTATCTTACCATAAATCAGCAAACAATTGTCAGATTGACTCAAACAAGGTCTCATACTCTACATTGAAGCCTGACCTATGCAACTGTGTAGAAACGGAGACAATTGAAGCTACAGCTCCTCCACAGCAGCCACACAAACAGAGAAAAATGTTTGGGCACACTGTAAAAGTTCCATTAAGCCCCCCTCTCTATCAAGCCCCCCACTGATATCAAATTCTAGAGGTTACCAAAGATTTTCCATTTATTGAACTAAATAAGTTTGCATGTTAATCTTGATATAGTTTGAGAAAAAACTGTGTCGAATTTATGTATTTGACTCGTAAAATTGTATGTTGAATCCGCAAAATATGGCCTAAAAGAAATAAAAAGCTATCACATATATCCTTGTCATTCGATTTTGTGAATAAGCCCCCTCTCTCATAAGCCCCCTCTCTTTTAAGCCCCCCTCTGGAGTTCTCGAAATTAAATAAGCCGCCGCCGGGGGGCTTATTGGGGCTCTCACGGTAATTGGCAAAAACTCAGTCAAGCAGTTTCTTTCATACGGGTTCTGACGATACAGCACTTTGGAATACAAGGTAGCATAGGGCTCGAATCTTTGCAAAAACTTAACATTGAATATACAAAATATCACTGCTCCATTCTTTCGATTGAATTGATCGAAGGAACTGTTGTGTAATTTTCCACAACAGAGTTTTAAGTTTTATGAAAGGGTGTACAAGAGGAGGTATCTGAAGCTAAAATCTCCATAAATTCTAATTTGATTGAGAAAAACCAATATGACCAGCACAAGAAATACTCAGTTTTTGAACGTCTACAAGATGGTAGCAAACAACAGTCTGTAGCTTTTATGGATTATGATTTAGAAATTTGATGACGACACAATTTCAAAACTAGCAGCAGGAATTTTATGAATTGTGTAATTCTGAAAATAATAACGGTATCAAAAAGACTCTCTCTGGGATTATGGTAGCTTACATGAAGTTCTCTTTGATCAATTCAGTTGAACAGCAGAGTTTTGCTCGTGACAGTTTTTGGGCTATTACAGCCCCAACCTGACATCTAATGTTAGAAAGACCACAGTACAGCATTTTTCGTTTTTCTTTTTTAATTGTACATAGCATTTATGTAAATTGTATTTAGTTTACCTTTTTTTAAACNCTTTTTTAATTGTACATAGCATTTATGTAAATTGTATGTAGTTTACCTTTTTTTAAACAATGACATGGGGTAGTCATAGTCTTTTGCTCCTCATGGTATCGTCCTTGTAGTATTGTAAAGTAGTTTATAGGTAGAGCAATCCGTGGCATCAGGTAACATGTATTGTGAATTTTTAATGGAACATATAAAAAAAGTTGTAAGAACGGGGAGCTAACTTTCTACATGAATGATCTTAAATTTTGAAAAGATTCTAGCCCTATGCTACATCAGGTGAGGTATTCATTGCAAATATACTCACAAGGGGACGGCACTGAGGTAGGACAAGCGCCGTCCATTAAGACAATATCATCGATGGCTACCATGTCACCACTTTGAGAGCCAATAATTGATCCTGTGATGTCAATCTGTAACAAGAAATTAGACCTTTACACGATGCCGGTTACAAATTTTCCAACGGTGTGTTTAAAGACGTTCAGGAAAATGAGCTCCCGTCTGTTCAAAACATCAGCAGCATCTTACACAGAGTGAACCAAGACTGTTTCACGAGCTAGATCACGCTTAACTCCCAGGGAGCAAATTTATCAGAATGTATATAAAGGGATTAGCTTAGCTATCCTTTGAGATGTTGCTTGGTCAGTTTACGCAATAACTACCTTCCGAAAACCAGTTTCAAAAAGATGGTAATTCATTCATTTCTCGGACTTCCCCGTCCATTCCAGCCTAAACTGGGGTACAAGTATTTGGAGACTGATTCAAAATGGCGTCGGAAATGTCCTACTGCCCATTGGCCTCGTAGCAAAACAAAAAGTTTTCTCTCCAACCCAGACCTCAAATCAAACAGATTTGGTGGGAAAATATTCGTCATTTCTTAGTCTGTTTACCAGAATCAAAAGTTGAGTTGATATCAATGTTTTTCTGGATTACGAGATGAAAACTTCGAGGTGGTGGTCTTACTTTGAAGGCAACAAAATTCATGATGTGATTGATCGAAGTTTGGATGGGATATTTCTGACTGGAGGAAATATTTGTTAAATGGTGTGTTGGACTTTTCACGTTTGACAGAATATTTGAAGGACAATCTACAAATTTAGAGAAATCAGCCAGGAAACCCAAAGTTGCTTCGAGCATTGATTTGTAAATCAATTTTAGCTCTTATGTTGTGATATACGAACTTCACTTATCCATTTACTGCAATCAAATTTTTCTTATCTTCACATATTAGCAAGATTGGGTTGCATTTTAGATGGAGGGCCCTTGAAAATCAGCATTTTATGTCGCTATAAATACGATTCCAGCCTCGCTTTATCAGTTGTCCTTCAACGCCATGAGAGACGGTCATCCAATCCCTTGTGTTTTCCGTGTTATGCAAAATTGCAATAAACTAACATCAAAGAAAACCGCGCTATCCCCATGACCATCCTCTGCACAGAAATCACACGACTGAATAAATGTCTGCCATTAGCTTTATATAGCGACATAAAAGCTTTAAGGGTTACCCTCCCATAAATATATGAAATCATCAACAAATCAATCAATCAATCAATCAGTCAATCAATCAATCAATCAATCAATCAATCAAGGGCTTAAGGCTATTCCAGTCTTAATTATATTTACTTACTGAGTAGGGTAATCCCCGAGGAGCAATAGTCACACTGGCAATATTCCAATAAGACCCTTTGCTTTGAGTCAACGAGAGAATCGTCTTGTCTGCAAAATCCGTCGATACGCTAATAGTGAGGTTCTTCGACGATGGTCCAGTCATATTGTAAAACAGCTCAAGACATTTTGAAGTGGCATGTGCTGCCAGTAATGTGCTTGAAAGGCCGGCATTTGTCTGAGCAGAACCAGCTGCTGGAGTTAGCGCCATGAAGGAGCCTAGGAAAAACGATAACGGGAAATTTGTATCCCAATATGTAACAGTAGACCATTCCGCTATCCGATGGCAAGATATTTTGGAAAGCACAAGGTTCAAGTTTCTGAGAAGAAACAGCAATCTGCCTTTCTGAAGAATAGATTTCCACCTCTGAGTGCAGTCAATCAAATCAAAATATATAGAGAAAGCAAAACATTATGGACGGCTGCGTTGAAGGTGCGAATTATTCTTTAGGCTGTCAAATCGCTTTGCCTTAAACAGAACCATACACCCTTTCTCTATCAAATGTGACGGCACTATTCATTCAGGGTCCCTTGTTTCCCTCTGTTCTGTTCTTTGACTTTTTTTTATCTTGCTTCGGTCAACATGAACTAACGGGAACACTTGAGGCCCTCGTAGGGTAGATCTCGATTTACCAATCAAATTGCAAGAATCATCTATAATTCAGCTTTCAATCAATCAGGAGGCGCTAGTTATGCAGTTGTTGTTGTTTCATACAAAATCTGTAGGTGTTACTATCTCGTAGCTGCGATGGATATATTTTGTCATTACAGAGGAAGATTACTGCTTTAAGAGGCATTTTACAATTAGAAGGCGAGAGAAACATCATTCTTTCCATTAACAGTTTGCTGTCCAATTTTCAAGCTCTTTAAACAAGATTTTGAAGCGATTTTGTGGGCAGGAAGTTGGTGTACGAAAAATCTTAGTAATGTAGGCCATTTTGAAAAAGTGTACCCGCTTTTTCATAGTAATGTTATGAGTGACATCAAGAAACCAGAGAACGCAAGGAAAGGAGGTACTAAATGTCATAATTCTACTATTCGCGTTGCGTCTCGAGTTCTTATGGGGGTTTTGTTTAGACTTATGACGATGATTCCCTTGTATCCCTGTAGTAAAACTTGCTCTGTTGACCGAAGCGCGATCTTGAAGTAAAAAAGGACAGGGAAACAAGGNCCTCTGTTCTGTTCTTTGACTTTTTTTTATCTTGCTTCGGTCAACATGAACTAACGGGAACACTTGAGGCCCTCGTAGGGTAGATCTCGATTTACCAATCAAATTGCAAGAATCATCTATAATTCAGCTTTCAATCAATCAGGAGGCGCTAGTTATGCAGTTGTTGTTGTTTCATACAAAATCTGTAGGTGTTACTATCTCGTAGCTGCGATGGATATATTTTGTCATTACAGAGGAAGATTACTGCTTTAAGAGGCATTTTACAATTAGAAGGCGAGAGAAACATCATTCTTTCCATTAACAGTTTGCTGTCCAATTTTCAAGCTCTTTAAACAAGATTTTGAAGCGATTTTGTGGGCAGGAAGTTGGTGTACGAAAAATCTTAGTAATGTAGGCCATTTTGAAAAAGTGTACCCGCTTTTTCATAGTAATGTTATGAGTGACATCAAGAAACCAGAGAACGCAAGGAAAGGAGGTACTAAATGTCATAATTCTACTATTCGCGTTGCGTCTCGAGTTCTTATGGGGGTTTTGTTTAGACTTATGACGATGATTCCCTTGTATCCCTGTAGTAAAACTTGCTCTGTTGACCGAAGCGCGATCTTGAAGTAAAAAAGGACAGGGAAACAAGGGACTCTAGGTTGTAAGCCTAGGTTTTGTTTACACGCGAAAATGGTGTTGCTATTCAGGACTAACACATATTTCATATTTCATATTTCCAGGATTTCCAGAGAAGAAAGTAGAAAATTAAAAAAGTTTCAGCCTATCCGGAGCCTTAATAAAAACAAATGCTGTATCATCTTGAAATGTATTTGTATCACTAAAAAAGGGATAAAAAAAGAAGAAAGGTTTAGTGGGTTAATAGGTTTCAAAATCGAGTTTTTTATGGCGTTTCTAAACAGGAGTACTTTTTGGAACAAATTCATTACCTGTCTCAGTCGTGTGATCTTTCATTCCAAGTTTTGTTGCAACTCGCATCCAGTTTGCATTTAAGAGATCGTTGTCATAAAGTCCGCATGAGTTCTCATCGAAATTACAATATCTCAAGTCTGAAAGGAATAAGCATAAAGTGAGTCATGTTTAAAGGCTCTTGGGTAATCGGCTTGCATTGCGACAGTTATGTTTGTTTTTAATTCCTTTCATGGATTTCCTTCAATGGACCCTTAGCTATTCTACAAAAAGAGTCTAGGTAGTGGAATTTACATGGGTGGCGAATAGCGCCGGAGAAGCTACGCAGCATTCAAAAGATAAAAGCAACGAACTCAAACCAGATAACTGGTTTTCCTGTGGTGCAGTCTTTGTTAAATATTTGACGCCTTGTGTTGTATGGCAGCTTACATGAAACGAATTATTATTATAATATTCTTTAAAGTTGGTTATTAAAAATAGCTCTACTTCAA
>REGL01000558.1:165526-190707 GCA_004194395.1 Aurelia aurita complex sp. Pacific | reverse complement strand
GGCAATCTCTTGCTTAAGGGCTAGCTTGGATCCATATAACGTTTCCATTTTTTTTCGTTGACTAAAAGACCTCAAGATACGGATTTTCTGAAAAAATTCAGCTCAAGAAACTCTTGAAAAGGAGAAAAATCAGGCGATAAAGATATGTTCCATTCCTTCCATGTTTTACATCGTAAGCATGGAGAGCATGCAAACGCTTGCCAATTTCATAAATTGGTATTCAAATTCGGCAAATACGCAAAGTGCGGACCATAGGACTTGTCTTAGGAAATTTACTTCTTCTTCAAACAAGAAGCAAAATCGTGCCTTTTACTGACAAAACAGACAAATGTGTCCTTTTATGGACTTTGTACTGTTGGAATTCGTTAGAAAAGCTGGATTTCTGTGCTGCAGGATTAACAATCTTATTGATAAACCGTTTGGATCTTTCACGACCTTTGCAGGATTTCAGGACATTATTAGTAGAACATAAATACGCGCAAATACAGAAATGAAACAAATGCTCAGATAACTGCATTATAGATTCTTGTTTGAATTTATATTAAATAACATGTACTTTTACTAAAATAACGGCTCAAATCGGGAAATTTTCTTTTGAGAGACTCAGTATATAAAAATTCTCCTAAAATGTACAATTTACTAACAAAGAGTAAAATTACCAGACGATAGCACAAGGAGCATGAAAATACATTGCAACCCTGCAACTGCTACATTCAACATAGATAGATACTGACATGAATACAAAAATGGAACTAACGAGGAACTACACGAAAAAGGAACCGATATACAGTGATCTCTCTATACAACGAACCTTCAAGGGAACCATTCGAACAGAGAATTTGTACTCAAGGGATTACGTCTTCAAAAAATGGGTCCTTTATAAGGAGGGTCCATTAAACAGAGGGTTCGCTATAAGGAAAGCTCACTGTGCGTTTACGTTGAAGAGAAGATGGTATTGGTTTCGGATAAACTCTGTTACTGCAATAACTTTATTTGATTGCCTTTTTTCCTTCAAAACAAACTAAAATCTCCGCTTATCCGAAACATGCAGCAGAGGTGGGGAAAAGTGCACGAAGCCGTGCAGCAACTTCACAGGAAGCTCGTTTGCAGTTAGGGAAGAAAAAGGGACGAGAAAGAGCAAGCTGAATAAAGGAAGAAAATATGATAGAACAAGAAAGAGAGAATAGAAGGAAAGGAGGAAAAAACGAGGAGACGAGGAAGACGAAAAATGGCAGGGAGAAACAAGACAGGATAAAAATAGAAATTTTAATTGAAAAAGTAATGGGGAAAGCAGGAAATAAAAAAGACATAACAAAAGAAAAAAGGCATATTTTGTGGTGCTCTTTTACTGCTCACATGCGTTGTGCAATAGATAGTTCAATAGTGCTTTAAAATCTGGCACAAGAGAAAATTGATAAAACAACAACCAGGGGTCACTTTGAAGGAACGTAAATATTTTTCCATGAATGACATGCAGTGCAAAATTTAAATCAATTTTCGTTTCTATCAAGTCTATTTCTAGAACCATCATTCGAAATCACACTCTGATGAGGACACAAGTCCGAAAGGCCTCAGTGTGTTAAAACATATCACAGTATTTTTGTCGTCCAACCTCTCTAAATCAAGTTTCTAGTTATATATTTTACTAAGTTTTCTAGAATAACACATACCTCAACCAGCAATGCTTCATGATTATCCATTCTCATTTGACGTGGTAATTCAGTTTCTTTTGGAATCATTTGTTTTCTCTCGACTTTCGCCTTTTCAATCATCTGTTTTCTCCATTCGCTGTGACTTACTCTTTTAAACTTGATTCGTTGAGGTGATTCTCTCACTTCATCCTGCTCTTTTTCATCAACATCCATATTTTCTATTTCAGAAGTTTTTGTTTCACTCACTTCCTCTATTTTCGGTTCTTCTGAATACTGTTCTGTAACTCTTTTAGCAATATCGTATGTTCTAACTTTTTCTTTAACTAATTTATCTGCCTTTCTCTTTTTTGCCGGTGGCTCATCAATAGCATCTTTTGTTTTAGAATGCTGCCCATCGTCTTTACTTTCCGCAGTGCGTAAAATAGGGTTTGGAGATGCCCCACCCTTTAAAGCATTGTCTTTGTTGTGAGTGGACCTTGCGCTAGCGATCTCTTCTGGTTTGACTGGAGCATTAGCTTGACTGGAATCTTTGCTAGCTTCAAGTTGTGACTGAATTTCAGAATTTTTTATTGTTTTGGGTGTGGTATCAGGTGGCTGCAATGGGTTCGTGTTTGTTTCCAAGCGCTCCTGTGAAGCTACATGCTGTTGACTCGATACTGCTGCTGCTAAGGAACTGGCTGTTGCTAAGGAGCTGGCAGTTGCTAAGGAACTGGCTGTTGCTGCTGATATAATAGGCGCTGCAGCCAATATATTTTGGGTTGAGGCCAATATCTTGTGGGCTGAGGCTGATATTTTGGGGGTTGAAGCTGATACTTTTTGGGTTGAGGCTGGTATACTTGGGGTTGAATCTGGCATCTTTGGGGCTGTGGCAAATACCTTTGGTACTGATGCATGTGATTTACTCGGCAAGGTAGGGGGTTCAGTCAATACTGAAGATATGGCCGGAGTACTGTCAGTTGTTCTTGAAACAAATTGTTTTGATTGAAGAGGTTCCTGTGGTGATTTCTCCCAATGTTTAGAAGCAACTACAGGATTACTGGCTACTGAGCTTGGCTTCGATTGTGCAACGGGTTTAGATTGAAGGGGTTTCTGTGGTGATGCCTCCCAATGTTTAGAAGCAATTACAGGATTACTGGCTACTGAGATTGGCTTCGATTGTGCAACAGATTTTGATAGAAGGGGTTCTTGTGGTGATGTCTCCCAATGTTTAGAAGCAACTACAGGATTACTGGCTACTGAGCTTGGCTTTGATTGTGCAACGGATTTAGATTGAAGNTGGCTGCAATGGGTTCGTGTTTGTTTCCAAGCGCTCCTGTGCAGCTACATGCTGTTGACTCGATACTGCTGCTGCTAAGGAACTGGCTGTTGCTAAGGAGCTGGCAGTTGCTAAGGAACTGGCTGTTGCTGCTGATATAATAGGCGCTGCAGCCAATATATTTTGGGTTGAGGCCAATATCTTGTGGGCTGAGGCTGATATTTTGGGGGTTGAAGCTGATACTTTTTGGGTTGAGGCTGGTATACTTGGGGTTGAATCTGGCATCTTTGGGGCTGTGGCAAATACCTTTGGTACTGATGCATGTGATTTACTCGGCAATGTAGGGGGTTCAATCAATACTGAAGATATGGCCGAAGTACTGTCAGTTGTTCTTGAAACAAATTGTTTTGATTGAAGAGGTTCCTGTGGTGATTTCTCCCAATGTTTAGAAGCAACTACAGGATTACTGGCTACTGAGCTTGGCTTCGATTGTGCAACGGGTTTAGATTGAAGCGGTTTCTGTGGTGATGTCTCCCAATGTTTAGAAGCAATTACAGGATTACCGGCTACTGAGCTTGGCTTTGATTGTGCAACGGGTTTATATTGAAGAGGTTCCTGTGGTGATTTCTCCCAATGTTTAGAAGCAACTACAGGGTTACTGGCTACTGAGCTTGGCTTTGATTGTGCAACAGATTTTGATAGAAGGGATATCTGTGGTGATGTCTCCCAATGTTTAGCAGCAACTATAGGATTACTGGCTACTGAGCTTGGCTTTGATTGTGCAACGGATTTAGATTGAAGGGGTTTTTGAGGTGATTTCTCCCAATGTTTAGAAGCAACTACAGGATTACTGGCTACTGAGCTCGGCTTTGATTGTGCAACGAAATCAACATCCATACTTTCAAACTGACGGTCAGCCATTTTCAAATGCCTTGCTAGTCTTGGATCAACTGCTCTTCCTGAGTTGCTCTGTTGCATCTTTCGAGGTGAAACAGACACCTGAGAAATAGATGATACATCATATCATGAAAATCAATGTTTCATACAAGCATACCGGGTGTCCCAAAAAAAAGTATATGGATTTGGTTGACTCCAGCGATGTGAATTTAGCTTTAATCCATGGCTAATTACTCTCAAAATGTTCCTCGATAGTTAACTTGAACATAGATACCTCGTGTGTTGGTATTGGTGCTTTGAGAGCAGAAATATCGATCTTGGAAGCTAAAATTTGCGTCCACCTGCAAACCAGAGATTTGGCCTTTTGGCCTAAGCAAGTTCCTAAAGCACATCAAAATTAAAAACTGGAATTATTGAAAAATTATGAAACTGCCCAATGGGTGACATGGGGGTGACTTCTGGAAAACAGAATAACAGAATATCTAATATTGTTCAACTTTTATCAAGGATATCGTTAATTTATACGATGTGCCTTAACAATTTGCTTAGGCCAAAAGCCTAAAGCTCTGGTTTGCAGGAAGAGGCAAATTTGAGCTTTCAAGATTAATGTGTCTGCTCTCACAGCACCAATAGCAACAAACGAGGTGCCTTTGTTCAAGTTAACTATCGAGGAACATCTTTAGAGTGATTAGACATTGATTGAAGCTAAATTCACATCGCTGGAGTCAACCAAATCCGTATACATTTTTTTGGGACACCCGGTATATTGGCTGGCTATTACTGCAGTCCACTAAAGATAATGCAACCCTGCCCTAGCATCCTTTGACTGCCTGTTGATAACAGCCTGATTTAAAAATAGACATGCAATTTGATTCATTTTCCTTGCGGTTACGAGTAAGATTTGGTTCTGCCTAAATAGGGTTCATGCATCATAATAGCTATCTGGCTAGCATGAAGAAAAAATATATTGTAGTAAAAATTCATGCGGACGAAATGTAACATGACATTATCACTTTACACTTAAGAATCACACAGGATAAATGGAGCCATCATATAGAAAGCTTTGTGTTGCACTGCAATTTAGAGAATGTCTAGCTAATGTATCAAAATAAATCAGTTCTAAAAGCTTGGAAGTTGAAAAATCATGCAGGAAGTACAGCTCGACGGTAAATTTAGTAAGAAATAATGCAACCAAAATCCTGATTAGGAAGCTAGGAAGCTGTTCAAATTCTTCCCAAATTTCAGCAGATGGATAGTCAAGTCAAAAAGGAGGGTTGATTGCAAAGAAGTGAAAAGAAAATTACAACTGATGGAGTTTGCAGCACTGTTTACAAAAATATCGTTAGAAGTTGGAAAGGCAAGTTTCTCAAAGCTTTCTTGGACTAAACTTTTGGTTTCCTTTCAAGAAGAGCTTGCTCATGCAATTACTTAATTGACTCTGGTCTGAGTGGCAACTACTGCTTTCTATCCTTTCTCTACACACTATCGCAAGGAATAATATAAGAGTTATTTTATGCAACTTTCTGCAAAGTCTCTATGGAAACATCTGGAACGTTTCTGAAGATTTACCCCAAAACAAGATGGCATTTAATGCTGCTGTGACCTCATACCATCTGCATGAATGGTAATGAATTGTTTACTAAGCATTGATGAAAAGCATAGATTTTTAGCTCATGTTAATTCCTCATTTTGACAGTTTAACTCTCTTTGAAACCGATGATTCTGTTAAAACTTTAAACGTTTTCAACTTTTGCATCTATTTACATAGGTATTATGTGATATTTTTACACTTGAACCTAAATTTTTAAAGAAATCTTTAAAGAAAAATGATGGACATATAGCGATCCAGTTTAAAAATGCATCAAAAGAAGGTCACATGTCTGTCCAATTGTTTTGATCATCTATTGAGATCATCAAATACAATGGAATACAATAGACTATATTTAGACTGCCCGAGGCCCCTAAGTTAAGCTGCCTTATATCTCTGTCATTTGATATTGATGCGTAATACTGTAAATCTAAGTAGCCCTATGAAAAACCTTATAAATAGAAAGTTTGTTATCAGCATGTCATGTATCATAATCTAACAGGCATGCATACCGCTGGTCTCTTTGGACTTCCTGCAGACGAAGAAGCAGTAACCAAATCCCCTTGCAACTGTTTCAATGCTCTGATTTGCCTTTGCTGTTCTTCAATCAGTTTCTCCCTTTCCATTTGCTGCTGTCTGATCATCCTCTCACGCTTTGCTTTCTCTTCTTCAATTCGTGAGCGTTGCAGTTGTTCCTGATCCTCCTATTAAGAAGGGCGAAGCCACAATTGAAGAATTCTGACATGAACATCATTGCATATTTNCACAATGGGTTTGTTTGAGTTCAAAGCAGCAAGCAAAATCGAGTTTAAATTAGCGAGAAAAACAATTGTTTTAGTGAATATTCTATTTCATAGCAATGAAAATTAAATGAAACGAATAACAAAAGCTGTTCCTTTTACACCACAAAACAATGCATGCATTTCTTCAATTATTTTGCAAGGAGACAGTTTCTCTATTATGGTTGAGAAATATCAGTTGCACTGAAGTTGGCATGAGGCAATTTTTACAATTAACATTTTGTGTTTAAAAGGATGTTTTCTTTGAGATTATTGTTTGATCTATCATGGAACAGAAACAATCATGACGGAAAAATTCCTTGACATGACGTTTAACACTGTCATCTACATGAAAGGAAGAAGGGAAGAAAATTTCATGTTTTTCACGTTTTGACCAAAATCTGCAAAATTTTATTCAGCAAAATTTCCTAAGATGTGAAATTCCGAAAGTTTACTCCTGTGAAAGTTCCTAAAATATAGAGTCAAATACAGTATTTCGATAATCAAATATTGATATTCTGCTTCTTGGTACTCATTGAATGTCTTAATAAAATGCCAGGAAATCCAATATTATCTTGACAATAACCCTTTTGAACTATGCAACTAACACGCGTAAGTATGGAAGATTCGGATCATAACCAAATTTGATACGAAACCTAACTCATGAAAGTTCATTACTGCACATTTCCCATTTTCACCGATTCGAAAAAGTTAATTCCAAAAATTTCTCGTTTTCCCAACTCATAAAAATTTCTTCTTGTGAAGTTTTTTCCTAAGTATTGCAGATAAATGAAGACATACCCTTAATTTCTTTAACTCTTCTTTGATTCTCTTTTCTTCTGCTTTGAGTTTTTCTTCCTGTTCACGTGCCTTTACGTTCTCTGCCAAAATTGAATCATCCAAAGCAGCAGGTCTTACTTCATCACGCTGAAATTCAATTAAATTTTTCTCATAGAATACAGGACTAAAAGTTATTACAGGTATATATAAAAAGATCTGTATCATGTACGACCAAAGTAAAGCATAGCTTATTTATCTTTGGCCGTTAAATTAAATGCAAAAAAGAAAAGCAAAATATGAGTAAATATTGAAAATTACAGCATTGTCACAATAGATATATATCGATGAAAGATTAATTATTCATAAAATGATAATTCTGATTTGAAGTTTATGATTGTTAATATTTCGCAATTTTGAACACTTGTAGTATACTGTTTTATTTTGGTTATATTTTTATTGATTTTGGTAAAAATAAAGTGAACGATGAAGAAGATCGACAACATCTACAGAGAGCAGGCATCGAGTTGATCTTTTGCGCTTTTTGTCATTTATTCAGTTATCTGCTTACTAGTTTCGGCCACAAGGCCATCATCAGAGCAACTGAAGAATTTTATGAATTCAACGGCTTTTATAGAGAAAAATTTAATCAACTATAAGGAATGTCCATTTAAGGCTAATTTAATAAGTTCTCGGACCCAGTATACTCTTGTCCGCTTGTTCTAAATCGTCAGATCTGTTTTGCTCAGAAGACAGCCTCCTCCTCAGTTTCTAGCCATCTCAGGTCGCTACCCTTCGCAGTTTATTGATTTTGGTAGATTGTTCCATAATCGGGCACCCTTGTGTGTAAAAGTTTTATCCCCCCAAGTTTTACGCGATTTGTATATTCGATAATCTATCGCTTGCCTTGTAGCATATTTGAGTAACCCTTCAATTGTCATAAAATAATTTTGGAATACATCAGGCAGTTGATCTCCATTATAGTGGATGTGATGCATTAGTTTCAGGATGTTTATTTCATAGAGGTCTGCTATTTCTAGGGTCCTTAGGTTTTTATGAAAGGCAAAATGGATGGAGCTTCCTGCTAATTTCAATAGCAAATTTGGAGAAGTATATGAAACTAGAAGAGGCAAAGAGCCCCTGAATAAAATCTTGAGAATAATGTGTGGCAATATCTTCATCAAATAAAATAAGCATAAATAAACATGACTGAAGAAGGGTATGATTTAACCCTTGAATATGTTTACCTTTATGCAATGACATGTTTGTGTAAGTCCATCTAAACAACTGATGTGTTTTTTACTTAATTTTGCAAGGACTTGAAGAAATCGTTAACTGAGGAAATCTTTCATTTGTTAACTGAGATCAGAAATAAATCCCTTCAAAATTTGCCTTTCATTATAAAATTTTTGGTCATTTTGCGAAAGACATCAATATTAAAGATGGTCATCTTCCAATTTGTACATCATGTTTGCATTTTGATAATTAAAAAGCCACAGGCAGACAATGTATTCTTGAAGAGATGATTATGATACAAAGCAGTAATCATGGAATTGAAATGAACATCCCAGAACAATGGACAGAAAACTCTTTCTTGATAACTCCTCTTCTCTTTTTTGCCTCTCTTTATTGCTCCTCCTTACATTCCTTTTACTCCCTCTGCAGTCCTTACATGATCATTAACTTTGATCATTCGCTTTCTTTGGGAATTTTGGCAGCAATTTCATTACTGTTTTGGAACGATGGTTACCTCTCGCAGGGCAGGGATGCCAGACAGATCACGTTGTTAGGGGGGCAAAACTGCAAATTTGAGGCAAAGCAATGGGAAAAATAACATATTTAGGTTATTTTTGAGAAGCCAGAAGAGGTGGTCCCCCCTCCCCTACGGCGTTCCAGACCTCTTGACTCATAAAAAACAATAAGCTTAATATGTATGTATAAATAATGGGTACTAGAAGAAAAACGGATGCAACAAACAGACAGATTTTGCAGCACACCGAGGCCTTTCAAACTTATGTTATCATCAAAGTGTGACTAACTGTAGAGCTAGAGTGTTTTACGATTTATAAACTAAATAGAGGATTACCAACAGGATATGTAAGATTATTGGTTCATGTATAAATACATAGTTGATTTTGCAAAAATCCTGAAACTGTTTATGAATACAACTTTGCTTACAGGACCGGCCTTAAGTACATTAATGCTGTGATCTTGCCAAAGACTTCTTTGGAAATTCTTGCAATGCTCCATACACTTTAGAATTTGCCTGGAAACTATTTGATGTTGATGTGCATAAGGCCTGTACCAGGAGTATCAGAAAGAATGGGTCACTTGCAATGTGCATCTGTGGTGGCAAAGTTAATCTTAAAAATATATGGTGTTGATTTTGGTAATCCATAAGCTTTAACTTTATTCAATACATTGTGTTTATATGCCTATGTTTGCCAATAAACTCACAAATTTGGTGACTGGTCAATGACAGACAGTCTCTACTTTCAATACATCTCATTTCTTTAAAATTCCCGGAAAATAACTTTTGAGTGCCTTTGATGGATTCTTCAAAAAGAATGTTTTAAAAGACGAAAATTGACTACTTTTACTGTAAATCTTTTATTTGAGCGCTGGTGGTAACAGGTTCTTGCCCTAAGGAAAGCTACGTAATTTGTGTCCATGTTTGAAGAAATACAGTAAGCATAAATTTCTCAATTTGGTAACAATAATCCCCTCGGTATGAAATGGTTGGTTTTCCATGCATGTACAGCAATTAAGTGTGCATTTTATTTTCCTTCCCAAAATCTGGGATTTACCAACAAAACATCAGCCTTACAACATAGATGAGCTAAAGATGCCACAACAAGAGAATGTAATGCAACGTAGAGAGGTACGCATAAGAACCTTTGATGCAATGGGAGACAANCTTCCGATGAACGTTAAAACTATTAGATCTTATCCTGGTTTTAAATGTGAACTTTCTAAAAATTCTGAAATTTTAAATAATTTATCTTTTGGACAGTCATCAGTCATAAACAACAGGAACAATGATTATATCTATTTTTAAAACATTTTAAGATCTTTTATTTCTCTTTTTGGATTGCTTTTCTTTTAAATATGTTTACCGTAATTGTAAGTAAGTATTAGTAAGCAGGCCCACATCAGCAGATGCTGCCTTTTATTGTCCTGCATTATCAAAAAAATCATGTATGTATGTATGTATGTATGTAATCGGGCACCCTTATGTGTAAAAGTTTTATCCCCCCAAGTTTTACACTATTTATATATTCGATAATCTATCGCTTGCCTTGTTGCATATTTGAGTAACCCTTCAATTGTCATAAAATAATTTTGGAATACATCTGGCAGTTGATCTCCATTATAGTGGATGTGATGCATTAGTTTCAGGATGTTTGTTTCATAGAGGTCTGCTATTTCTAGGGTCCTTAGGTTTTTATGAAAGGCAAAAGGGATGGAGCTTCCTGCTAATTTCAATAGCAAATTTGGAGAAGTATATGAAACTAGAAGAGACAAACAGCCCCTGAATAAAATCTTGAGAATGATGTGTGGCAATATCTTCATCAAATAAAATAAGCATACTACTGAAGAAGGGTATGATTTAACCCTTGAATATGTTTATCTTTATGCAATGACATGTTTGTGTTAGTCCATCTAAACAACTGATGTGTTTTTTACTTAATTTTGCAAGGACTTGAAGAAATCGTTAACTGAGGAAATCTTTCATTTGCTAACTGAGATCAGAAATAAATCCCTTCAAAATTTGCCTTTCATTATAAAATTTTTGGTCATTTTGCGAAAGCCATCAATATTAAAGATGGTCATCTTCCAATTTGTACATCATGTTTGCATTTTGATAATTAAAAAGGCACAGGCAGACAATGTATTCTTGAAGAGATGATTATGATACAAAGCAGTAATCATGGAATTGAAATGAACATCCCAGAACATTGGACAGAAAACTCTTTCTTGTTAACTCCTCTTCTATTTTTGGTCTCTCTTTATTGCCCCTCCATACATTCCTTTTTACTCCCTCTGCAGTCCTTACATGATCAGTAACTTTCATCATTCGCTTTCTTTGGGAATTTTGGCAGCAATTTCATTACTGTTTTGGAACGATGGTTACCTCTCGCAGGGATGCCAGACAGAGCACGTTGTTAGGGGGGGGCAAAATTGCTAATTTGAGGCAAAGCAATAGGAAGAAAAATAACACATTTAGGTTATTTTTGAGAAGCCAGTAGAGGCGCCCCCCCCCCCACGGCGTTCCTGACCTCTTGACTCATAAAAAAACAACAAAGCTTAATATATAAGTATAAATAATGGGCACTAGAAGAAAAACGGACGCAACAAACAGGCAGATTTTGCAGCACACTGAGGCCTTTCAAACTTATGTTATCATCAGAGTGTGACTAACTGTAGAGCTAGAGTGTTTTCACGATTTATAAACTAAATAGAGGATTACCGACAGGAAATGTAAGATTATCGGTTCATGTATAAATATATAGTTGATTTTGCAAAAATCCTGAAACTGTTTCTAAATACAACTTTGCTTACAGGACCGGCCTTAAGTACATTAATGCTGTGATCTTGCCAAAAACTTCTTTGTAACTTCTTGCAATGTTCCATACATTTATGAATTTGCCTGGAAACTATTTGACGTCAATGTACATAAGGCCTGTACCAGGAGTATCAGAAAGAATGGGTCACTTGCAATGTGCATCTGTGGTGGCAAAGTTAATCTTATAAAATCTATGTTGATTTTGGTAATCCATAAGCTTGAATTTTATTGGATACATAGCTTTTATAGCTTTTATGTTTGCCAATAAACTAGATTTATATAATGCACAAAGTTACGCAAAATTTGCTGACTGGTTGATGACAGACAGTCTCTACATTTTTCAAGTATCTCACTTCTTTAAAATTCCTGGAAAATAAGTTTTTGATTGCCTTTGGTATATTCTTCAAAAAGAATGTTTTAAAAGACTAAAATTAACTACTTTTACCTATATCTTTTATTTGAGCACTGGTGATAACAGGTTCTTGCCCTAAGGAAAGCTACGCAATTTGTGTCCATGTTTGAAGAAATACAGTAAGCATAAATTTCTCAATTTGGTAACAATAATCCCCTCGGTATGAAATGGTTGGTTTTCCATGCATGTACAGCAATTAAGTGTGCATTTTATTTTCCTTCCCAAAATCTGGGATTTACCAACAAAACATCAGCCTTACAACATAGATGAGCTAAAGATGCCACAACAAGAGAATGTAATGCAACACAAAGAGGTATGCATAAGAGCCTTTGATGCAATGGGAGACCCATGCAGAGCATGTAAAACCAATGGTGGCCAGCCAATGAACTTCTCACAAACTAATTGATGATGTTTTTATTAGATAGTAAATGTAAAATATGCTTAACCTTAGCAGTCACATCATTATGACCAGTTCTGTAGTCACTTTTATCCACAAAATAATTCTCTGTTACCACTAGTTCTAGAAATCTAAGTTACTTGCAGCAAAATATCGTTGTTGAGCTCCCCTAATTCAGTTCAGAGGGTATTAGATATTAAACCATTTCATATAAGGATTGTAAAAAGTTATTGCATGAGTTCATGGTGTTTAAGTTGCCATCGCAGAGGCCGTTTTCTGATACACCCGGATAGTAATTCATGAAATCAAAATTTGGGCCAAAACAGTAAACGTATTAAACAAACTGCTCTCACCTTCAAAAGAAACTTTGGGTTGATATGAATTGATGATGCAGCAACTGGTAACTCAGTTACAGGCCAATTAGGATCCAAGCTTCTTACTGACATATCTAGCTCGTACAGAAATTTACTTGGGAAGTATTGTGGCCATGTGTTTCTCAACTTGAACATTGACATTCGAACTTTCTCATCACCCTGCATGAAAGCATTTACAAGATTTGTAATGTTGAAAATTTGATACAATTGTCACTATGATCAGAAATAGAATAAATTTCTACGGCATGTAAATCATGGACTAGCATTGGACATGGAATGCTGGTTCCCATACAAACCCCTCCTTACCAGCATATTCCTAATATCTGTGCCTAAGGTCTAGTTTAAACATCGTATTATTGCTGTGTTCAGTTTAATAGATGCTGCTAAACATTTCCAAGTGTCACTGAAATTTGACATGAAAACGATGTTTAAATCACCAGCCGTTTTAAATTGTTAACACGGCAGGAGTTCACCAGCTCTGTCATATGAATTGGCAGTAACACGACTTGATTTAAACATTATATTTCTGTTGTGTTTAATAATCAATTCTAGGCCATGGTCCACAATTTCTTCGTGTGATCAGCCATCGTGCTTATGCATTTGGAAAAATGGCCATTTAAACTATTTTATTTTCAATATGAGAAAATTGCCCCAATATGAGAAAACTGTGTTTACATGAGATTTTCATCCCATTTCCATGCCAGCATAACTTTCCATGCCAGCATAAAAAAGCAACATGAAATTTTCATGTTGCCCCGCAATGAAAACTTGTGCCAGCATGAAACTCATGCTGGCATGAGTTTCATGTCGGGTCTCCTAGAACATGAGTGATCTTCCCAAACAAAATTGTCACATCTAAGTTAGCCTTTGGCTGATAGATTAACATTTCAGTTTTGAATATCGGCTGCATATCCTTCATTCCACAGCCCACCAAACATGTTGATTTTTTTACTCACCCACGATTAAGTTGCTGATAATTGCATTGAGTAATGAAGGCATTTGGTGAATGTATTTGTTTGACATTTATCACAGCTCAGATCAAAAGAATGGAAAACATAACTATTTGAGATCATAAAGACCACTATAAGCAAAGACTTTCCTTGTCTTACACAAAAATTACTCACTTTGATTAAACACAAAAATTACACAAAAAATAATCAAAGCAAATCACTGTGATTGTTTTGTCACTCATGGATACTTTCACCTGACAAACTTTAGAAGCTTCCAATAAATTGCAGAAATCTAACCTTAGAATGGGTAAGCCACCCGCATCATTGATATTTTACCATCTGTATCAAAACATGCGCTACATTAAATTTAAGCCAAAATTTCAGACAAGTAAATGTAGGACAACAAATTTTTGGACACTTTTTCATGGAATTTCAGTTGTTTTTACAGAAAATTTGGACAACTAAAAAACTACATTTTAGGGGTTCTTTGTCAGAAATTTTCACAAATGATTATTGTTGAGAATAATGAGAATGATTGCTAAGATGGATTTAGTTTAAGAAAATATAACATTTTCGCTAATCAACACTCTCACCATATTCCTTTCAATGCAAAGCGTTTTATGAGCAAGACATTATACTTTCAAATAGTGGAAACGTTTTGCTGTCATTTTTCTATGATGCATAAAATTTCCAACACTAAATATTTCTGACTGCAAAATATTTTGGACATTAAAATTGTTTGATGTATGAAATGTTTGAAAATGGTAACGTCCAGAAATTTTGGTTTTTTAATGTACTAACCTTTGCAAAAACATTTGTAAAAATTTCAACCATATGTTGGGATATAATTTTGATGTAATCTCCTCCAACATTTTTCAATATGGAATCTAGAAGATACAGGGATGGCATCTTGGACTTTATATCCTCCTGCAAAAATAAATACAGTGACATTACAAATTGTACAGAATTATTGTAAGATATCACCAACATACTGAAACACGGTGAATTGAGGTAGGAATGTTTGGTATATGCATCCACCAGGGATGTTTATTGTATGGCTATTACAAAGGTGAGATTGTAGATATGATGAAAGGCCTTTGTTTTCATATCTATAGTGCACGGCCCTTGGCCTCTGTGCACAGCCCACTGAAACCTTCTTATTGTGGTATACTACCATCTTGTGCATACAACATTGAAGTATACTAGGACTATCGTGGTATACAACAACATAATAGTATACTACATTAGGACCTGACTGAATATCTTTTATGTTTAGGAACTTATGTGGTTTTCAATCTGAGCTGAGCAGTTAAAGTTAATTCAACAAACAAAGGATCTATTGTTTTAACCTATTGTTCTTAAGGTGGAAACTACAAAAATTCAGCAAAAATCTTACTTATAGGCCAGCTCAACTTGCACATGCAAAATACAAACTTTCCAGCCTTGGTTTCCCTGGTGGAAACCGAGGGTGCATTCCGAGGCCCTCCGGCCAGAGAAATCCGGTGGAGGAGAGCTATTTTCTGATTTATCATGCTAAGTTTTTGGCGGAGAAATTACGTTTGTTGTGGTCTGGTGGGCAGTTGGTGTACATCGCCAAATTTCCACTGGTGGGGAATCCTACTGTCCTGTGCTCATCATATCTCTAGCCAGTCTGCAGAGTGTGGCAGCTGCACGCACGAGATTTTTTCCAAAAATTTTGTGTACATGCTGATTTTGAACGAGATCTTTTGTTCACTACTTTGAAAACAAAGGAATCAAACTTCTTGCACGCGAGCACGCCACTGCTTCGTTGGTCTGCACACATGAGATCTCGCTGAGAACTGCCATACTTTGCAGACTGGATCTTTGGCGGGAACATCTGGCAGAGAGAAAAATCAGGAATGCACTATGTATGGGTGGAAGTCCCTGCCAGAGATTCTTGCTGAAACAATGGAAGAACAATAGATAATCACGACTCCACACGAGAGATCTCGGTGTAGGCTGCATGGATTTGTTTCTGCTAAAAACTTGAAAAATAAATGAATAATTCTACTATTAAATATGTTAGCTTACTCTGCTAATAATCCTGGTTTTAATCATTCTGACAATTCCTTTTGCATTTGCTTCATTTTCTTCTGCAAGCATCGTCAGGACATTGATCATTGGCTTGGAATTCATATTCAAATCATTCAGTGACGATTGGTAGGCAGCAAGGCCATCACTTTCTTCACCGTACACATTTGCCATGGCTTCTACTTCTGGATGTCCTTTTTGCGTCTCTTTTATTGCATTACCAGCTTATAAACCCTCCTAACTGGATCTCTAAACTGCGGAGACAGGACATGATCTTGACGGCCTAGGCTTAGTAAGGCCCAAAATCTGAAAGGGCCTAATGAAAGTCATGTGCTTGTGGCGCGACGAGGCAACCTGCTGGTCTTTTGACACTTGTTCTGCTTACAGGAATTTCATCAGATCATTGGACGGCAACAGACATCATTCCTTGTTCCTCTCGCTTATGGTAGCGCATTTGATGCTCCTTTACTTTACTTTATTTCCAAATAAAAAGTTCCTCTATCCGCTCCGCAGCTTTTCAATCAAGATGGCGGTCTTTTGCATAATGTGTCCCACAATGCCACGCGCTGATGAAAGACATTCTAATTTAGACTCATTACAGAAGTCAGCTACCCAGCAAATTTGTCATCACACAATCAAAGCTATAGCAACAACAACAACAACTAACAAGGTAAGGACTGATGTAATACAGCGGGAATCATTTGCATGTGCGCTGTTGCGCAGTGCCAATGCGCCACGCAGTTACGCCACGTTATATTTGGTACAGAGGTACACAATCGCAAATAAATTTTGACAATTTTTATGCAAAAAGAAATTTGTAAGTTGTCCTTCTTCAGGCTATTCTTGCATGGTTCTGGTTTATTCTGTGCTTGGTGCTATCTATGAATGAATGAAAGAATGATGATCTATAAACAATGAAAAAGCGCAGTATAATGTCTGTAATCAACTGACAGGAAACCCCGGGGGAGGTACTTGACCTAGATTTGTACGGGGGTGTGGCCACGAAAAAATTTTTTTTACCCTGCTCCAGAATTTTTCGCTCAAAATGATAACCTGTTCTAGAAAAAATTGACGAAAAGGATACTCCAAAACATGAAATTTGACAGAAAAACGACCCGATCTAGCAGCATATTCCCTTCTGACCTGTTTTGACAACCTGCTCTAGAAAAATTGTCTCATTTTGATACCCTGGGCTAGAAAAAATTGGTGAAAACGACACCCTTAAAAACGGCACATCCCCGTCGGACAAATATACTGATTACCCCCCCCCCCGGGCAGGAAACCCAACTGACAAGATTTTGAACTCAGCCTGTTTAGGTTCTTATGCAATGAGGCACATCCAGTAATCAGGGTGTAGGTTCTTAACAAAGGGAAATATGTGAATCTAAATCTTAGCCAAACCTATTTGCACTCTTGACCCTATCCATTTCAACCCAAGCTTACCGAGTTTACCCCTGCAGGCCCTGCCTATTACAGTTCTGTAAGTAATGTTTTGGAGTTCACGAAAGAGGCTGATTGGCAACCAAATTGCATTTATTTCCCAATGAATGAATGAAAACCTTTATTAAGAACCTAGTTATGATATCAGGCTGAAATAGTTCTTATCCATTGGGTATAAAATATATGATTTCAGGCTGTAGGTTCTTAATAAATAAAGGTTCTTATGTGCGGGTTTTTACTGTAAGTCATGCACATTCAGGCAAAAAATTACCAATTTTTGTAGTTAAAAGTTGAAAAAGGTGACGGTACCTTTGTTAGAGAGACATAGAATAAAAGAGACATAACAGAATTTGAATGTTAAGAGTTTCTTAACTATTCTTGAGCGTAGTACTAGAGTTTCTTAAATTTTTGGTCATCGTAGTACTAATTTCTTATAAGCCAGTTTCTTATAAAAAAAAACGTGTAGGCTAAGAACATCCCGCAACGACCACACCGGACATTAGAAATACAGCGGGGAAATTTTGAAATTGTACATTTTCGACAGAAATTTCATTTACATGACGAGGTAAGGAAACATTTCTGCAATCATCTACGATGGAACATGCATAAAATTTTAGAGAATGAAACAAACATTTCAACGGGAAATAACAGAAACATGGCGGGAAAATGTTTGAAACTCAAACTTTGTGAGGAAATTCGAGAGTTCCTTTATCGCTTGATGAATATTTTAGTGCCCTAAAGCCAGTTCGAATTATTCACGATTTATGAAAGACCCATGAAAAGAAGAATCTCGCCTTTCTACCATCTACAACAATTCGGTTCATCTGTGCCTGTTTAGAATAAGGTATAATCTAGGGTAGGGCTGCCCGATAGAAAGTCCATTGTTTTCCAAAGGTTTACCTAATTAAGGCGGATTTGCCCAAATATCACCATTTTTGTACATTCCTGGCTCATACGCTTATATGATATAATTTTAGAAACTGCTCAACTTTTGTTAGGCCTCTGGTACCTTCATCTTATTTTGTATTATCAAACAATTAACTTAGACACGTTAGAAAAATCATCAAAATTCAATCCCAACATCAATCTGTCAATCTTCTTTTTGGCTAAAGATGATAGGCCAAGCATTTTTTCAGAAGAGATCATCTTCTTGATGGTTAAATATCCGACTATGGCTGTTTTTGAGAGCTACCTGCTGGTTTCGAGGCATCAGAATCACTTCTTTGTCTATATTACGTATCTTGCTTGGTTTTAAATTTCAGAAGGGAAAGCACAATCTCACGAAATACTAAAATGATAACGAAAATGGCAAGATAGAGGGACTGGTTGCTCATAACGCAGTCACATCATAGTTTGTTTCAAATACGGTTTTCAAAAAGTTATTTCATACCGTTTAAATGAAAATCATAATACAATCATTTTTCATAAGAAACCGCATATAAGAAACTGCAGTAAATTCTTCCAGAAAATTAAGAAACCTTACTAGAAACGATCAGAGTTCAATCCAAAGTTAAGAAATTTTTTCAATGTTTGTTATGGGTTGCAAAGAGTTTCTAAACAGAAAGTGCATCTCCAACCCAAATGATACCAAACGTATATTTTGTTTATGATATGCTTCTTTCTTTGGTGCATTTGGTTAAAAAAGGGCCTCAATGAATTTTGATAAATGTGAAATTCAGTTTTATGACCAATTAAGAAGTCTACGTGAATTTCTATGATAACAATTGGGTCTTGCGTTAAGAAACTCTATTACAAAATCAAAGCCAAGTTTCTTATGAAAGAGATGAGTGTATGTTTATCACTCATACGAGTAATTCATATCCAAACCAAACTTGCAAATTAAACCAGCTCAAACTAAACCAGGTTATGAAATGTTGAATTCTAATTGGCCAGTCCAACGAAATTAAACTTATCTGATTGGTTGAAGAAATGTAACCTGGTTTAGATCAAGCTGGCTAAGTGTGTCAGTGTGAATGGGGTATCAATCAATTGAAAATCGGGGCAACAAGACATTCTAGCCATGGCATTATCATAAAAGCTTGGTAATTTTCATCAAGATGTCTCTTTTTTGGACACCCACCCGGTAGAACAGCACAAGTAAACACATGCAAAACGAAAACCACAAGTGAAAGTATTTTCATATTTTCTATAAACAACTCTTCACGCTCACAGATATCCCCATTGTATTCTATTACAAAAAATGATATTATTTTGATCTACTAAGCAACAGGAATTTGATAAGTCAGTGTTACTAAGCACCAGGAATTTGATATGGTAGTTTTGAATCCCTACGTGAAAACATTCTCAGCTGTCGTAATGCCCTCTGATCTTCTCTAACAAGGCATCACAAGTAGATTTAGCATCTCCAAGTAACATGGATGTATTTTCTTTGTAGAATATTGGATTGTCAACATCAGCGTATCCGGTTCCTAAGGTCCTCTTCATCACAACAACCTGTGCAAAGAAATAAAACCATGGATAATAAAACCATACATAATTATGAAGAGAATACGAAACAAAGAGAGAGTGTAGGCAAAATGAAACTATTTTTCGTACTGGTTTTATAATATTTTTGAGAAATAAAAATTGAAAATCTTCAAATTGTTTATGAAATCCACATCCTTTGTCTTACTGACGATTGAATGGACCGTTTTGCTATTCTAAAAAAGAATCTGAATCGAACAATATCTTTATACATTTTGTATAATTTTCGAATGTGCACAAAAGCAATAGAAGCTCTAACGCCACTCAATCGAACACTTCGCATAAAGATGTAAAAAATATCACTCAATCCAGACACCTTGTTTAAAATAGCTGAAAGGTCTACTAAACCATAGTCTATAGACTATGACTAAACTTCGGAGATCCTACTTGTAATATTTTATGTTCTTTGTCTGCAAAAGGGTTATAATTTCCATGGCAAAGGACACAGTTAATGAGTACAGTCCTGAAAATCTTAAGTTTTAATCAATAAAATATGCAAAAAAACTGTCACTGGATCCAAAGATCAAGTTGTCCCACTAGTCTCTAAATATTTTGAGTTTCAAATCCGCTGAAGTACTTGCAGTTTGATGTTTTCTGAACATGAACTAATGACAAGTGGGAATTTTCCTGTCGCCAAGTTACCACTGTCGTGTATGTGATTGGCTAGTTGTGGTGTTAAAATCACTAACAGTAGATCTAGCCTTTCAATAATTACCTATCTTTTAAATAACTAAGGGTTATGCTCTTGCGTCATGCTTTCTTTTGAGAATAAAAGGAGTCAAATAGTTATCATCTTCATGAATTTTTATGTGAGGCGAAAGTTACTGAACGTTCCCTAATTCTTCTTTTCTATTGTCTTATTCATCAACTCAGCGTCACGACAGTGTGCCTTTAAGATTTCTTCAGTTAAAGGCACACTATCGTGGCTAGATGTTCAGACAAGATCGATAAGGAAGGATCTACTAGTTGAGTATTCACCAAGATTTTACGCCTTGGCATCTTGCTTTCTTTCCCGAGCAAGAGAGTCAGATCGTTATCACTGAGTGAATTTTTAAGGCCATTGAAGCTTGACTGATGCTATTCTTGTGGTTGTTATATTTATCCAGCCAGGGGCCACGACAGCGTGCCTTTAAATCAAACTAATCATTCAACGAATTCCTGGTGATCATACAACTCGGCTTGGACTTGATTCAGCTGGATTAAAGATATCCTCATGCTAGATACTGGGTACATATAAATTGCAAAACGGAAAGGGGCTGGAATAAGACTTACTTGTTTCGACTTCCATACTTCTAAGACAGGCATACCAGCAATGATTGAATTTGGATCTTCTTGTGCGGCTGAATTGACAGTATCATTTGCACCAATCACGAGAGTTAAATCAGTTTCTGGGAAGTCATCATTGATCTCATCCATCTCTAACACAACATCGTAGGGGATGCCAGCTTCAGCTAGAATAAGACAATGTATACATTAGGGTTAGCGCCGAAATGGGAACATTCCCTTCNAAAAATAAAAAGTAAAGGTCAAAGTCGAAAATTCGTTTCCAAAATGCCTGTTTGTTGTCAAACTATGGCTAGGCCATTTCTCAAAACCTCTGGTTTCAGGTGCACTCCAAATTTTGACCTTGTGAACTCATATCTCCGGTGTTTGGTGGCGGATTTCCAAATGCAAGGTATGTGCATTTAAGTTGAAAACTAACAAATGTAGCCATGAATTCAAAAAGTCCCGAAACATTATCGTTTTGCTGCCTTGTTGAGTCAAAAGGGGGTACTTTTTTTTGAGACACCCGGTACATTTTGTATAATTTTCGAATGTGCACAAAAGCAATAGAAGCTCTAACGCCACTCAATCGAACACTTCGCATAAAGATGTAAAAATATCACTCAATCCAGACACCTTGTTTAGAACAGCTGAAAGGTCTACTAAACCATAGTTTATAGACTATGACTAAACTTCGGAGATCCTACTTGTAATATTTTATGTTCTTTGTCTGCAAAAGGGTTATAATTTCCATGGCAAAGGACACAGTTAATGAGTACAGTCCTGAAAATCTTAAGTTTTAATCAATAAAATATGCAAAAAACTGTCACTGGATCCAAAGATCAAGTTGTCCCTCTAGTCTCTAAATATTTTGAGCTTCAAATCCGCTGAAGTACTTGCAGTTTGATGTATTTCAACATGAACTGATGATAAATGGGAACTTCTCTGTCGCCAAGTTAAAGGCACACTGTCGTAGATGTGATTGGCAAGTTGTGGTGTTAAAATCACTAACAGAAGATCTAGCCTGTCAATAATTACCTGTCTTTTAAATAACTACCAAGCTTTACGCTCTTGGATCATGCTTCATTTTTAGATATAAGGAGTCAAATACAGGGTGTCCTAAAACACATGTGCGCTCTTTGTGTGGCTGCTGCGGAGCAGCCATCAGTCCAATTTTCTGCTTGTAAGATTTGTAATAGAAGAGATTTCAACTTAAAGGTTGACACCAAGTTTGAGTAAATCTGATCAGTAGTTGGTGATATATGGAGCAAGAAAGTCAAAATTTTTGGCTGCCTCAAAACCAGAGGATTCATTATTCTCCATTATGATAAAATCAAAGAAACCAATTGAAAAAACACACCTAGCCCGGTTTCTTATGTTCAGTGAAACAGAAAGTCATGAATTGGATGTTGTGATAACCAAGAATATTGAATAAATCTATGGTTGATAGAAACTGTGCAACACAAGTGCTGCAGGGTATGGCATGCGTCCATCAGTTATTTTACTTCTCAAAGTCGTTTTAAACCAAGAATATTGTGTTCGGTAGGCTGCCTGGTCAATATTCTTGACTTATGTGGTCATTAATTGCTATCAAATGTGTTTCCTGACATAAATGTAGAGTTTTAGTCCATTTGATGCTAAAATTTAAGTTATAAGGTTAAGTACGGAGATAAAATCATCTGGTTTTGAAACAACTGGTGATATTGACAATCTTTCTGAATAAATCAACAACCACTTCTCAGATTCACTCAAACTCGGTGCCAGGGAACCTTAAGTTGGAATCTCATCTATTCAAAAATTTGAAAAACGGAAAAGTTGGATTTATGGCTCCCCCACAGTAGCCATAAAAACGGCGTACATGTTTTTGGGACACTCTGTAGTTATCATCTTCATGAATTTCGATGTACAGCGAAAGTTGCTGAACGTTCCCAAACTCTGTTCTTTTTAATTGTCTTTTTCCTCAAATCAGCGTCACGACAGTGTGCCTTTGAGATTTCTTCAGTTAAAGGCAAATTGTCATGGCTAAATGTTCAGACAAGATCAATAATGAGGGATCTACAAGTTGAGTATTCACCAAGATTTTACGCCTTGGCATCTTGCTTTCTTTCCCGAGCAAGAGAGTCAGATCGTTATCCCTGAGTGAATTTTTAAGGCCATTGAAGCTTGACTGGTGCTATTCTTGTGGCTGTTATATTTATCCAGCCAGGGGCCACGACAGTTTGCCTTTAAAGGGTCTGTTTCATCCAGCATTCCTTGCACGTGCCGTCTTTTGATTTTCCTTTGTTGTCGCCATTTTCATGGGTCATGAAAATGGCGGCAACAAAGGCCAACCAGGAGATGATGGCACGCACATGCAAGGCATGCTGGATGAAACAGACCCTTTAAATCAACTTAATCATTCAACGAATTACTGGTGATCATACAACTCGGCTTGGACTTGATTCAGCTGGATTAAAGTTATCCTCATGCTAGATACTGGGTACATATAAATTGCAAAACGGAAATGGGCTAAAATAAGACTCACTTGTTTCGACTTCCATACTTCCAAGACAGGCATACCAGCAATGATTGAATTTGGATCCTCTTGTGCGGCTGAATTGACAGTATCATTTGCACCAATCACAAGAGTTAAATCAGTTTCTGGGAAGTCATCATTGATCTCATCCATCTCTAACACAACATCGTAGGGGATGCCAGCTTCAGCTAAAATAAGATANTTTCGACTTCCATACTTCCAAGACAGGCATACCAGCAATGATTGAATTTGGATCCTCTTGTGCGGCTGAATTGACAGTATCATTTGCACCAATCACAAGAGTTAAATCAGTTTCTGGGAAGTCATCATTGATCTCATCCATCTCTAACACAACATCGTAGGGGATGCCAGCTTCAGCTAAAATAAGATAATGTATACATTAGGATTACCGCCAAAATGGGAACATTCCCTTCGTATTCAATAATAAATAACACAGAGTATAGCATTAGTAATGGCAATTGGATCAATCACAAGAGTCAAATCAGTTTTTGCGAAATCACCTTTGATCTCATCCATCTCAAATAAAACTTAATGTAGGGGATGCCAGCTTCAGCTACAATATGACAAATGTATACATCACAGATCCATTGCTAACCGCGATGCTTTATTGCACCATAGTAGATTTTCGTATCAATTCGTTTTTTGGCCCTGGTTCTCTTTGTCTTACTTTTCTTCGGCGCACAAAAGATCAAAGTTGACAAATGACAGTTACAGTCACATTCCCTTCGCATTCAATAATAAAAGCCATTCAGTTAAAAGAAATAGGTCATAGAATTTTTCACCCACCTTTTTACGCAGATTCAAAGATTTGAAGCCTATGCTATCACTATCAATCTATTGTCAGTTGGTTTTGAAGAAAATAGCCAAAACAACAGCGACATAGCTTGAAGGAATAATTTTCTCTATGCCAATGTTTTATTTTTACTTTAAACATCAAAAAGGAATGCAGAATATCACCGAAGAGTGAAACGTTCGAATCAAATGAATCAAACTTAAGTAATACATTAATCTTACCAGGCAAAAGTTCACCCACATGCTGAATTCAAGCCTAAGCAATACCATTATTCTCTTGGGGAACTAAATCCCCGATTCCCATCATAGAAATAAAGCAAGCGAAATGTTCGCAATAAACTTACCAAGCAATACATTAAGCTGACCAGGCATACGTCCTGCAACAGGGTGAATTCCAAACCTAGCATTGACATTATTCTTCTTGAGAATATCAATCATGTCTCCGATGGCATATTGTGCTTTTGCAACAGCTAGTCCATAACCAGGTACAATAATGATGTTCTTGGAATTGACAATCGTATCAACACAACCATCAACGTTCATCTCTGTATGCGTGCCTGTGATCTGCATCCTTTCACCAGTACCTTGTAAAAGGAGAATTTTCAAAAGTAAATACACACATAAACAACGCTTATACAACCATTCTCGTTTCTTATAAGAATAGTGGAAATGGAAAATTGCTTTTTTAAACTGAAAACTACCAGATAATAGCTTTTTGCCTCAATTGCATTGTATTCTTTTACATTCAATCATCATACTCTAATTGTGTATGTTTGAAACAAATATTCAATATTTGTTCTTATCCTTGTGTTATCAGCGGCCTTTGCTGGATAAGCTCTCTTTTCTTGGGTCGTGTATACTACAACAAGGGCAGATTTTGTAATACAATAGCAACATTTGCGTTTGATTGACACCTCAATTCAAAGCGATTAGCGGATGCAGACAAAGGAAATTCTCTCAACCAGT
>REGL01000558.1:84961-102883 GCA_004194395.1 Aurelia aurita complex sp. Pacific | reverse complement strand
AAAAAAAACCGTATATCCACACTATTTTCAAAATGTGACGTTTTTGTTCGGGATTTGTCCAGCATTACTTGAGAAATAAACCGTTATTTTCAATGAAATGGCAGAAGATTGTCAGACAAACTTTGTCCACCAAGTTCACGAAAAAAGTCCGGATTCTGCAGACATAACAATTCCGATGACAGCATTGTCCAGCTTCAGGCATTGAAATAAACCCACTTTTGGGGACAGAGATTGCAAAATATAGATAGTCCATACTTGTAGTGTAAAATAAACTCCTTTTAAAGACCTATAAAAGAACCTGGTTTTGAGGACAAACATTGTTGAATGAAGGACAAAATAAACCGATTTCTGGGACATACATAGGACCACTGTCTCCATACCTACATGCCCACCCTTGGTAACTGCACCCCCTATCCGATGCGAAAAGTAATCCTGTGTGTGATGAATCCGGTATCGTGTAACTGGGGCCTCAGTGACAGTCCATCAACGAAACCTACAGTTGTTCATGGTCGAAATTTATAAGACAAAAGTTAATCTCAGCCCTGAATTTATGAAGGATATATTTGTAACCAATGATGTGCCTTAGAAGCAGCAATGATCTTTTTCAACCAAATGCAAGTGTAATGCAAATGCGAATGCAAGGACCACAAATTTTGGCATTGAAACCACACCGTTTATTGGACATAAACTTTGGCAGCTGCTACCAAATGAGATAAAAACTGCTAGCTCCCTGGCCGTTTTTAAAAACCGAATAAAAACATGGAAAGGGGAGAAATGCAACTGTAGGCTTTGTCGAATATTTGTTTCAAATCTAGGTTTTTTAGTTTGAACATGTAAATAGTACTTTTTGCCGACTTTTTGATTGTAAATTTATATTTTCCAACTTATTTTTCTTTAGTAGGCCTTAATCAGCTTTAAATTTGCTATTGTATATTAGCCTACTTTAAATAAAGAATTAATAATAATAATTAATAATAATAATTAATAATAACAATTGATAACAATGCAAAGAAAGATAACAGCCATATTTACATCAGCTCTTTCACAGATTTGTAGCCTTCGCTAGAGTCTAGTCGCAAAAGTCTCTGGGTTTTGGTTTCACCTGATGTACTGTTTTTTTTTTCAAATCAGATCTCCAGCAAGTGAGAAAAACACAGAGGTTGAATCGACGTTTTGTGCATCTTTGATGTTCCAGAAATATGCTCAACGTATCAAGTCAAATTCTTTTCGCAAACTATACTAATTTGACAAGTGAAATTGGGAGCAAATCACAACACTTTAACCTATGGGAGAAAGTATTTGGATACATTGTGATTAGCATTGCTATCCCTCTATCCGTGATGGGAGTCATTGGCAATGTGATCATTATCTATAAACTTGGTTTTGCCAAGCGAAGAACGAGGAATCAATATGAAACATTCTTACTCGTTTTGGGCTTTGCTGATTTCATATGCATGGCTGTAACACCAAATGTCATGGTGTACGGCACAATAACACACTTCCAATCATGGCATGCTGGAATCATCGGTTGCAAAATTATTNTTCGCAAACTATACTAATTTGACAAGTGAAATTGGGAGCAAATCAAAACACTTTAACCTATGGGAGAAAGTATTTGGATACATTGTGATTAGCATTGCTATCCCTCTATCCGTGATGGGAGTCATTGGCAATGTGATCATTATCTATAAACTTGGTTTTGCCAAGCGAAGAACGAGGAATCAATATGAAACATTCTTACTCGTTTTGGGCTTTGCTGATTTCATATGCATGGCTGTAACACCAAATGTCATGGTGTACGGCACAATAACACACTTCCAATCATGGCATGCTGGAATCATCGGTTGCAAAATTATTCTGTCAGTCCTGCCGATGAATGTTACAATTAGCCAAGGCCTTCTCATACTCATCGCATACCATAGATACGAGGCGGTCAAAAAGCCCTTGTCATCGTTCATATTCACTGGCAGACGAGTTTTCATTTGGTCTATCATTTGTGTTCTTGCGTCGCTCCTGCTTGTTTTCCCATACGCGTATGCTTTGGAAATGGTGGACGACCCGAAACACGCAACGAAAACATGCACTATTCGCGGAGCCATGTCTAAATATACTTTGGCATTCACAGCAATTAACGTTTCTCGTGACATCGTGACCACAATCGTTCTTGTAGCGATTGGAAACAGCACGACGCGAGTGTTGAAGAAAACGAACCAAGGTTTTGCTGCGAAGAATAGCACTCAACGATGGAAGAACGCACGTATCGCCTCAACTATGCGGGTCAGGAAGCTTTTAAAGACCGTTGTCGTTGTCTTCTGCCTGTGTACATTTCCACTCGATGTGTATCAACTCTTGCTGTACGTCTCTTTCCATATAATTGGCAATATTCCAGTCAGACTTTACACCATTCTCCGCAACATAAACGCAGGCCTCTTTCTTCTTCAAGCCAGTAACAGTGCTGCGAACATTTTCATCTATACGAAAGTCCACAAAGATTTCAAATTTCATACAAGCAATTCAAGAGATAAGTTGCTTTTCAGGACTCCTCATGCCACGCCTAATGCTAGCAGAAGAATAACAGAAGAAACAGTAGAAATTCCATTGGTCAATTTAACGACATAATGGTGCTCAAACACGTTTTTGAAGACACTCATTCTTATTATAAGAAACGGTAAGCTCAATGTTTCGAAGACTACCCTAGGAATGCCTAGCATACGAAAAACTATCCTACCTGAATTAAAAAAGCTAAGAAACTTTCGTAATTTGCACTCAAAATTTTTTTGACGCTGTACAGTAATACCGCGTGCGCCAAAATAAACTATGCACGTTTGGCAGGCCACAATGAATCGTACACTGGACCGATTTTGAAGATTTATGACTTAATCTTTAGCAGAAAGCCTGAATTAGATTCTGGGACTCCTTGCAAAATTTTCCGTTTTCATTTTTAGAGCTGGAAGCGAGTTTCTTAACATTTTCGTTTTCGAAAACATTGAATTGTGGTTCAACCTGTATCTGGACTTTGAGAAAAGGACCCATTTGCATGACATGATATTCAAGAATTCCCAATTTGCATGAATATCAGGAAATTCCTGACCCAAGTGCATGCATTTCTCGATTTGAAACAAAGGAAAATTTCAGTTGTTTGGTGCGGATTACTATCATTATGGGACTCATTGATAAGAAAATTCTCAAAAAACTACCCATCTACCAGAATTATGGCTAAAAGCAGACCGATATGTAGGAAATTGCAGATGAAAAAACCCACTCATATGAGCGGCACGTCCAGTATCATTTAACAATGAAGTACCCCCCCCCCCCCGGTTTAAGCTTAGTCCAATTTGATTTTCAGACAGTCTGAAATTTCAACGCGACCGCAAAGGATCCTGGGTGACAATGGCTCTTTAAGTTGATCAAATGTGGTATCATTTTTAATTAAAGTCATCAAATCCTGTGTTACCAAAATGTATATATGTATATATGTATACCGGGTGTCCCAAAAAGAACGCAACAGATTTGAAAAAATCTAATGCAAACTGTTTCAAAACCATTATCAAACAATTATTTTCATTCAAATCTTCAGTAATTAGATTAGATTTTGACACATTATCCAATATTTTTGGTGACTTGGTTAGAAAGTTAAAAATCAGCAAACATCAAAATTTCCCCAAGGTCAACAAGAGCTGTTACATTAACAATGGTGAATTATGATGTTAAATTAAGAAACGTGACAATCCCTGAGCATTGCGGACAAGCACACAAACACTTTAACACAAACACATAAGTTAATTGAATATTAAACAGACACTTTCATAAAGATTTCTGTCGAAACAGTGTTGTGATTATTTCAGTGCGCATGATGGTCCCTTACTTTTTCTAAAATGACTAGGCCATTATTAGAGTTATACTTTCAATTTAAATGAACACTGAGATCTCTCTCGAGACTGGATAACTCATGAATCAGCAAGGGATACCTTTTTTACAGTTTCTTAATCAAGTAGTGTGCTTGTCCTTAATGCTGTGAAACTGCAGATAGTGCCTTGCTTTTAATCTTGCAGCGTACTTTGCACTAATGCTGGTGGCTCTGGTTTTGCCGTGACAGCCAATTTGAAGTTTGTTGATAATTAAATCTCCAACAAAGTCACCAAAAATATTGAAAAATATATCAAAATTTAATCTAATCATTGCAGATTTAGATAAAACTTATCATTTGACTATTAATTTGAAGCAGTTTGCGCCATAGTTTTTTAAATCCGTTGCGTCTTTTCGGGACACTCGGTACATGTGACATAGTTCAGCTACCATGTCAGAAATCATTGTTACTCAAATATTACACAGATAATTTACCAGAACTAACAGTATGATCATTTTGAATCAACGGTATGAAATCCTGTTCTACCAAAATGTATATATGTATACTTGTATCATAGTTATGCTACCATGTAAGAAATTATTGTTGCTCAAATATCACACAGATAAAATGCACCAGAACGAACAGTATGAGTATGATGTTCACAACGACAACTTCTACACTGCCATAAGTACAGGCCACAAGAGTAAACAGAGTAATGACATAATTGGTATTATAACCGCAAAGTCCATTCAACAGGAAATCAAAGGCACTTGAAACCTTTAACCTTTATTTCTCAAATAATCCTCGTCATGTAAACAGCATTTTCCTAGCAGAAAATACCTTACTTTAAATTTCTTATAATTCGCTGAAAAGTAAAGTAAAATTCCTTGAAATTATTAGAAATTGTAGGTAGATGTGTGTGCTACTGCTATCCAATGATCTAAAAATTGATCGGAAAAAACTTTTTATCGTCCTGAAGGGGTACAGTAACCTTAAGAAGGCTTTTCGTAAAGATACTCAGTATCTACAGGGTGTCCCAAAAAAATTGTGCCCTGTTTGTTTGAAGATTGCAACAAAACGGCAACATATTCTCGCCAAACTTGTGCATGATGTTGCTCTTCAGATGTTCAATTAAAGTTTGCTACCATCCCCATGAAAATCCGTTGAAAACTGATGAAGCTATGACCTTCAGGAGACCAAATTTTCCCGATCACTGAAACCAGCGGTCGGCCATTTTGTCTTACTATTTTGCAGCAATAAATAGCTTCATGGATTGAAAATGAAACAGCAGCCTCCAATGTCATAGCTCTCGTGAAAATTCCGATAATCCTCGGAGAGTTCCACTATTTCTGACCTCACAGAAATTATGTCTTACCTCACGTGAAGATAGTTATCACTGCAAAATAGTACGACAAAATGGCCGACCTCTGGTTTCAGTCATTAGGTATATTTGGTCTTCTGAAGGTCATAGCTCCATCATTTTGTAATTCATTTTTACGGGAATGGTAGCAAATTTTAATTGAATATCCGAAGAGCAACATCACGCAACAATTTGGCGAGAATCTTTTTGCGTTTTGTCGCAATCTTCAGGCAAACGGGGCACAATTTTTTTGGGACAACCTGTATAATATGTTAGCTTTCAGTACCAAGAACTACTCTCTTTGATGGATTTCATTTGTAACGTACATTTCTGTTGGTTTTCGAGAGTTTTCCGCAAGTGTCCGATTACCACCGCCGTCCGATTACCACCGCCGACACCCTACCTGACAAAAGTTTCTCAAAAAGCACTTTTCCAGTACTGAAATTTCCTAATTATAGAGTTACTTATAAGAATACTTGTAGATTACTAAAAACGATGTCTGCCTGCCAAGGGTAAATTTTGCAGATCAAATGATACGGCCCTGATTAAGACAAAACGATTTGACAGCCTCAAGAATAGATTTCACACATTCAGTGCAGCCGAGCATAAAGTTTCGCTTTCTTTGTTAATTGTTTTGCACTAAGAGGTATGAGTTGTTGAAAGAAAGGCCAATCGCTTTGCCTTTTCGAAAACCAGAATCTTATTTGCCCTTGCGTTTCTGTCTCACAATTTTACAAAAGAAAACTTCGAAAATTTTGTCTAGGGAGTATTGCAAAAATGTGGAGTGCCCAAAATTTACATAAGGCAATTCCAGACAAGCAAAACAACAATTGAAAGGAAACAAAGCGATTGAAGAAACAAGGGCAGATTTTGTAATACAATAGCATCAGTTGCTTTTGATTGACACCTCAATTCAAAGCGATTATCGATTGCAGACAAAGGAAATTCTCTCAACCAGTAATTCAAAACAAACGAAGCTGCATAAGTTGCCCCGAAACCAGTAGGCCAAACTCTCCTGTTGCCTTGTGCACGCGAAAGGCGATTTTTAAAAGGAGTTATGTGCTTATAACCAAAGAAGAATGGTAAATCTAAAGCTCTGTCTGGCGGACTTTGTTTATTTTATTCAGAAGCCGAGCAGAAGGCATTGTAATTCTCGTGTATTTAGGGCCAAAATGAAACAGTTACCACACAGCTCCTGAATCAAATAAACAAAATCCGCTACGCAGATCTTTAGATTTACTCTTCTTCTTTCGTTATGATCACACAATTTCTCCTAAAAACCACTCTTCGCGTGCACAAGGCGACAGTTTGCCCTACTGGTTTTGGGGCAATTTCTGCGGCCTTGTTTGTTTTGAATTGCCGGTTGAAAAGATTTCCTTTGTCTGCAATCGCTAATCGCTTTGAACTGAGGTGTCAATGAAAAGGAGCTGCTGCATTGTGTTACAAAATCTGTCCTTGTTGATCGAAGAAGGTATTGTTATGACGCATATGCTTCAATAAGATTTCTAGAGCATGGGGATAAAATCTTTTGTCAGTTGCTAAGGTGCTTACACCCTTCCAGCCTTGTACCAATCAGATTGCACTAATCCTGGCAAATTTCAATTTGAAGCGTCCGGTTGAAAGTCCCTTGAACTTGAATAGACATGAACCAACAACTGTAGAGTAGGCTTCTTCAAAACTTCTCTTGAAATTTCAAATAACCTACTATTCTTGTTGCGAGTGCGCAATATTTCTTCATTGCCAGTCTTTTTTAAGCCTCAGATTGAGATTGACTAGGCTTGACACAACTGGATTGGTTCGTCCAGATGAGGCTGGACGGGGGCAACTACCTTAGCAACGGGCAAAGATGAAATGTTTGGTAGAAGCAGCTATGCTGCAACGTTTTCAACATAACGAAAACAAAAACAACATAACAGAGGTGTGGACGATCGGAAAGCTAGGATGATAAAATCAAAATGCTGCAACAAGTGTTCTCCTTGACGTTGCTGCATTTCTCTTCGACTTTTCTTCTGAATGAGTAGGAAAGAGATTTGGGCGTTTGTGAGCCCGTGGTTTGCCAAATAAATTTTCACTAGATCTCTTCAAACTGATATTCAAAATGAAGCTGAATCTTTAGCTAATTTTATCAAAACATTTCCGCAAGTTTTCAAGGATTCTCCGATAATAAACTTTCAAAAATCGCTTATCACTTTAGAATGATTAAATTGATTTTGACCAACTAAGTTTCTGTGAAAATCATTTGACACACCAGGTACTTCTTAACAACAGCAATGATACTGTGTTTACGTTGGGGATAAATGCTTGGTAACTTGATAACCTAAAACAGATACTACACCAAGCAATAGAACAACGCTTACGACTGTTACCAGTTTCTTCCCTTTTGTACCTACTACTTGCTTATCATCTACAAAGTCACATTGCTTTTCAAAAGCTCTTGGCAGCTCCTGAAAAGATAATTAAATATACGATGAAAGCACAACCTAGGCATATCTAAAAAGTTTGATACAAACTTCTATCACCTACCGGATGCCCCAAACAGTATTAGCGTTTGAACAGCTCCAGCGGAGGAGCCTTAATCCAAGAATGTCATTTCAAACTTCATGATATAGCATGGGCAATAATGCACCGTGTTTGTAGCTTAGAACTTAAAGTTTATTACATCATTACTGCTGTTTTTCTTCGATATTTTCTCTTCGGCCTTAGCCCGCCATTGCAAGAAAAACATTTAAATAGCGCCTGCGCACCTCAGAGAATGGTTAGCTCCTTCACAGCGTAGAATCTCGCTTTAAAGGTCCACCACCCAAACAAGATTATACGCTGTGAAGGAGCTAACCATTCTCTGAGGTGCGCAGGCGCTATTTAAATGTTTTTCTTGCAATGGCGGGCTTAGGCCGAAGAGAAAATTTCGAAGAAAAACAGCAGTAACGAGGTAATAAACTTCAATTTCTAAGCTATAAACACGGTACATTATTGCCCATGGATATGGATAAGATCTCAACTTACAATTTGTGACCTCGTATATCCAAATCGGCAGTGTAGTCTCCTTCGCATCAAGGCTGTACCGAGGCTACTTCGCACAAATGTCTTAAACGTTTTTGGGACACTCGCACTCGGTATATGTTTGAATAGACCTTTTAGCTATTCTGCAAAAGACTCTGAATCGAAAGATATTTTATACATTTTGTAGAATCTTCGAATGTGGAAAATAATGAAAGCAGGTGCAACGTAGCCTACGCGTAGACCCTTTCCTCCTTTGGGATAATGGGTCTACGCGTAGGCTAGTGCAACGCCACTCAGTCGAGCATTTGTTATAAGAATGTATAAAAGCTGCTCGATCCAGACTCTTTTGTAGAATAGCTAAAAGGTTTATCGAAATACTGAAAAGAAATTCAGCTACTTCGCTATAATTCTACCATTACACTTTTCAGAAATATTGAACATTACAAACATAATTTGTATTTCAACTCATTTGAGGACGTGACGTCATCTAATTTATAAATCGTAAACCTGGAGAATGATAGACTTGTGCTTGATACTACACTGCAGACATTCATAAACTATGTTTTTCACGAAAATTGTACGATGCTTCCTCAGAAAATTTATCGGTTCTTGAATTCTTAAAAGAGAAGAGAACCATTCTAATTCTGAAAATATCTAATATTTTACAATTGTCGATTACAGAAAGAAGCTAAAGTTTCTTTCAAACCGTCCTATCAAAACGAAGACTAAATAGCCATTTACACTGCACTGCACCGCATAACAAATCACAGTATTCTTGCCTTGATAACGTGGCTTTTCTTTGGTTTGAATTGAAACGAGAAGCATCCGCTACATACTACATAGAAGATTACCGTTACTAACACGTGAAAACAGTTGTAATTTTATTTGACTAATGGTGGAAGTTTGGCCAATTGAGTTGCAGGCAAGAACGAAGGAAAGGCCACAGTATCAAGGTGAGAATATAGTTTAATATTGATATTGAAAATAGTGTATTACTGCCCTTTGTGACAGCGACAAGAAGCAACATATTCTCAAATATTCCCTTCACCAAAGAGCCTCAACCACTTACTAAATTGGCTCTCTTTCCAAGGAGAAGACCATTCAATTGATTTCTTGGATACTTTATTCAACGTTGAATACATATTCTAGCTTGATTATAAATAAATACAATCACCCAATTGATACCAACTAACAGAACAACCCAACAGCTAAAAACTGTATAAATATACAACGCATTCGTAAAATAAGATGAGAAATACCGGGTGTCTCAAAAAAGTACCCCCTTTTGATTGGAAATAGGAACCAAACAATAAGATTTACTCCCCGAGTTCGCAGATAAATTGATCAATCTTAAACTTAAATGTACATACCTTGCATTTAGAAATCATCCACCAAACACCGGAGATACAAGTTCGCAAAGTCAAAATTTACAGTGCACCCAAAACCAGAGGTTTTGAAAAAGGGCCTTGTCATGGTTTGTATCATGGACATTTTCCAAAGCACCTGTAAACTTTAGTTTTCCGTTTTTGATTTTGAAAAGAATAAAAGACGCATGGACATGGCCCTGATTAAATGAATATAATAAAAGTTTTGTATGAATGTTAACGTCGTGTCACGTCTCCAAAATAAGCGTGCATGTGCTCCTTTTCCTCTTCTTTAATACAAAACACTTGGCATGGAATGCAGTGCAAGGACTGATTCATCAAAAGAAAAGTCACCTCAAGAATAATTGAAGCAATTCAAGTTATAAATCTTTTCAAAAATAAAAACTAAACGTCAAAGTTGAAAATTCTTTTGCAAAATGCCTGCGTGGTGTCAAATCATGGCTAGGCCATTTCTCAAAACCTCTGGTTTCAGGTGCACTCCAAATTTTGACCTTGTGGATTCATATCTCCGGTGTTTGATGATCGATTTCAAAATGCAAGGTATGTGCATTTAAGTTGAAGACCAACAAATGTAGCTATGAATTAAAAATTCCCGATGTATTATCGTTTGTTCCCTGGTTCAGTCAAAAGGGGGTACTTTTTTTGAGACACCTGGTACAATAATAATCTATGTGATGTATCCCAGGTTTGGTATATACTGGATGCATGATTTGCAAGAGCATGGAATCGTAATTCGTTTTATTAGTCTTTTGAAGATTTCTAGGTTGTTTGCATTTCTTACTTCTGCAGGTATGTTATTCCAAATCTGACTGCATCTGTAAGAAACTGTTTCGGTTCCATAAATAACTGTGTTTGGTTTTTTAGCAGGGAATTCTTCATTTTTGAGGTCTAATGAAGATCACGGAAATCTGAAAATATCATTCATAAAGTTTGGATTTTTGGTTAACCTTCGTTTTAACACGCAGTTGGATTGGACTGGGGTCGGTCGGATTCTTTGCCTGCCATGAGGTGCCGCATGGAAGTGTGGCATTTTAGGGTTGGCGTGGGGTCTGATTCGTTTTGGTCCGGTCTGATTGTGTCCTGCCACTTGCGGTTAGATTGCAATGAATTAATTTTAATTTTACTTTAGTTTTGTAATTAGATTATTCATTTTCGCTTGTAGATTTTAATTTGTAAATTTTAAATTGTAAATTTTTGTCACGGCCCCCTGAAAAGCGACCTTTGTCGACGGGGTTACCGTGTTTTAAGAATATAAAATAAAATAAAACTGAATTATGCATTTAAGTGGCTAGTCTCTGCAGGTTTGGTTGATGTATCGTTGAAGCATGATCTTTAGAAAGTAGAGCTTGAAAGGAGGGGTCTTAGTCATTATATGCCACCCTTAGTGCTCTTTTGTGAACCTTGTTGATTAAATTATTCATTTTTCGGCTACAAAACAGAGGAAAGCTATGTGCATATAGAGGAAAGATAGATGAAAGCAAAGATAGTATATGTCATTTCTGACATTTGACCCGTTAGAAAAACGTTCTTGCGTCGCCACACTTTTTGATTGCCCGCAATGGTTCAAGGATGACGCTTCAAATGAGAATTCAGCTTAAGAAGATAGGAAAATCCTACAACAGTGAAATGCTGTCAAGCTTTCTGCAATCTTTTTTAAGCAGATAAGAATATCCTAAGATTTTGCACGAAGCAATAGTTGAGAAGATTTTATGAAGCAGATACCTGCCACGCATAGTTCGACGGTTTACGCATACGGCCCAATTTTCTTAATCACACTTTTCTCAATTTATTCACAGAAATGGCCCTATCGGTAAAGATGACTACTTTAAAGGTGGCTTCGAAAAAAGATGACCACAAAATAATAGGACCACCCATACGTATTTTTTTATAAGAAACTAAGAATTTGGGCCATTACTGAAAGTTTCTTAAAATTATCAGCTTTTGAGCACTCAGAGTCTCTTACGAGTTTTTTAAAAAGTTCCATAACAATCTTCATGCTTATTTCATGTGCCCTCCTGAACATTTCAAAACAATTTTCCTATCCTTTCCAAAATTTAGATATTACCCCAGTACTTCTTGCGTAACATGATAAAGAAAAAAAGTGAAAATAAAATAAGAATATGACAAGGATTTCCTTTATCAAAATAAATAGTTTCTTTTCTTAGGTTATATTTTCCTAGACTAGCGTTTCCTAATTTTTTGGTAATCTGAGAGTTGAGATTCTTATAAGCAGTTTCTTATGAAAAAAATACGTGTAACGTTAATTCAAGCTACAGTATATCTCTTTGATTAAAATTCTCCTCTCAAATATTGAAATCACACATCATCTTTTCTAAGAAGATAAGAATATCCTGAGATTTGGCACTAAGCAATAAGCGAAAGATTCATTAAAAATGATAAGTACCACCCGAAATTTAAGCCCAATGATGCTTTGTATGCATACGGCTCAATTTTTACCGAAAGCTGACTTTCAGACGCCCTCCCCTTCTGAATTATTATTAATTACTTTGAAACCATTCAATCTCTTAAAATTTGGTAATATAAATATGATATTATCAATATTCTTGGCAATCGAAAGGTATGACAAACGCAATCCTTCAGTTTGCAAATTTTTCAAAAATCAAATTTCAAAAATATCTCATAGTAGGTGGTCCAAAACAGAGACGTAGAAAGCATCTCAAACTTGGGGGGACGACACTTCAAGGGCATTTTTCTCATTAAGCTAAAGGAGCACTTCCTGAAAGTAAAAAAGGCACTTCTTTGTTTATTGCAAAATCTTGGGGCCCAGTGCCCCCCCCCCGGCTCCTATATCTCTGGTCCAAAAAGAGCTTCGCATTTTATGAGGAGAATACTTCAATCAAAGTTTGGTTGATACCCAAGGGCTGAAGTATTGTTTTGTTTTTGCACTATTTTTCTTAGCACTGGAAATATGGGTAAAATTCAAATTTACAAAAAATGTATAACTTCAAAAGGGCTTCAAAATGAGTGAAACGAGGCCTAAAATCCTCGGGCAAAATGATAAACAAGCTCTTTACTCCAGCATGGTTCAGTCAAGGGCGCCTACCTTGTAGGAACTGTATTCATTCCCGTACTGTAAAGTAATTGGTGTCCTGTGACCCAGTACACAGAGTATCCCAGTAAAGATGACGTATGAATAAATTCGTGGTTTCAAATTCCGGTGTTGATGTAATACGAGATCAACTGTTATACGAGTTGGCCACAGTGAACCAGACATCGTGATTTTAGATTGGTCAACACTAACAGACGTTAGAATTTGAAAATCCTTGTAACTAAAAAACTTTAGTTTCTTGCGATATACACAGATTAACAGGACTGGGTCACAGGACCCCAATTACTCTGTGTAGTGGGTCACGGGTACAGTACTGGGAATAAACACACTTCCTACAAGGTAGGCGCCTTTGGTTCAACCCACTCAAAAGAATTACATCTTTATGAAAGCAATAACGTTGATAATCTGATACTTTCGCAAAAATCGCTTTTTAAGCCCGGAGGAAGATGAAATGCATTTGCATGTTGCTCTAAATGTGGAGATAACTTATAATTTTTTCGCACATTTTGAAGTGCAGCAATTTTCAATGATCTATCTTTACCTATCCTTATTATGCTTAGAATATTTGGTAACTTACTCGGTAAAAACCATTGAAAAGCTGGTCAGTGGACTTTGGCTAAGCAAATGTCCAAGAACTGGTAAAGCGTTTTTCAGCCATGTTTGTAAACCATGGTTCCTCCACTTTGATGTCGAAAGTTTACAGAAGCATAAAATTCGATTGCAAGAAATCTAGCCTAGCTTTGTCAATCAGACTTGGCAAAGTTGTGGATCAACAACCTAGCTTAAGAGGGAGCGAGATAAAAGCAAATAATTTTTGATTAGTTTAGAGATAAATCCATTNATAACTTATAATTTTTTCGCACATTTTGAAGTGCAGCAATTTTCAATGATCTATCTTTACCTATCCTTATTATGCTCAGAATATTTGGTAGCTTACTCTTACTCGGTAAAAACCATTGAAAAGCTGGTCAGTGGACTTTGGCTAAGCAAATGTCCAAGAACTGGTAAAGCGTTTCTCAGTCATGTTTGTAAACCATGGTTCCTCCACTTTGATGTCGAAAGTTTACAGAAGCATAAAATTCGATTGCAAGAAATCTAGCGTAGCTTTGTCAATCAGACTTGGCAAAGTTGTGGATCAACAACCTAGCTTAAGATGGAGCGAGATAAAAGCAAATGATTTTCGATTAGTTGAGAGATAAATCCATTTTTCCGAAAGCAGCAAACAAAAAAGTCATGAAACAGGATTTGCGAAGCCAGCGTTAATGGAAGCTTGCAATCTATAGCCCAAAGTTGAAGGAGGGGCAACCTGCAGAGAAGGCACTGAAAGTACAATAAAAAGTAAGCACGCCAAAGACGCCAAAGGCTTTTCTGACTCCTCACTTAGAAAATTATTTGGTTTTTCTGCCAAATAACGTCTTGGTTTGCATGTTTCTCCCGCATTCTAATCGAGACAGTTAAAAAGAGTGCCTTACGGGTACAACGAGGGGCGCAAGTTTTCATGATGAAGGGGGCAGTTGCCCCCACTTGCCCCCCTAAATCCCCGACTGACATGCTGCTCATTAGAACAGAAAGCAGAGTTGGAGGACTTATGTTTGTAAAGAAATAAAGTTTCCTCGCAAGTGGCTGTCCTAAATTCAGAGTTAATTCTGATGCAACCATTGTGTATCAGCTTACCTTGACTAAGAACTTATGCATGGTATCCATTCTATGCTGCAATTGAACGGAGGCATTAGAAGCATCTTTGCATTGCTGGACAAGGATCGCTTGAGTGGCTGGATCGTCCTGCAAGAGAGAATGCCATTTGCAACATAAAGCAGCAGTGACAACAAGGACAGATTTTGTAACACAATGGCATGAGATGCTTTTGTTGAACACCTGAATCCAAAACGAATTCGATATTCCGGTGTTTGCACAAAATGCCCAAATATGGTAAATTTTATCCCAGTCCCACCATTTTCACTAAAAATCAACTTCTTGTGGTCTCTACATACATCTTGAAACATTCTTCAAGTCAGGTAGGTAGAAAATTTATTTCATTTTACTTCCATAAAACATCATGAAATTTCCAAAAATCATCATTCTGGGCCCACTGTGCACCCGGTACAAAATTATTTCCTTGTGCACACTTGCAGCTCCAAGTAAAATACTGTGCTTATCATTCAAAGCAAATTTTCAAAATCAAGATGAAGGATAAGTCAGACAAAAAAATAGCAAATATTGTTAAATCAGATACAACGTTCGCGGAACAACTTTCAGATGTTAAATTTCTAACTTATCTTGTATCCAATTTCGATCAAATTAGTGGGTTAGGGTTGGGACGAAAATAGGTCTACTCAACCTGGGACAGAATGGGTCAAAAAGGGGGCAGAGCAAAAAGGGGGCAGAGCAGGTTACTTGGAATTTACCTTCCTAAATAGAAAAAGGAAAATGCAACCAAATCTTGCTTTTGACTGCGATTTAAAAATAGTCTGCCAGTTGAGATTTTTGTGCGGTTTTAGACCTCTATGGAAGAAAAGCTCAAAATAAAGCTGCAACGACAACACCAATTCAATTCAATTAAACGAGCGAAAGTTGAAGGCCTTATGAAACAAGGATAGCATCTTACCTTATTTATTGAAGCATTGTTCTCACGGACAAACTTCTGTAAATATATAACACTACTTTGGATACAAGTTAGATGCTTTGCAATGTTTGCTACGACAGCTGCAGCTTCTAGTGTGCTGAAATANGGGATAATTTTCTGGGGTCAAAAATTTCGACACTGGGGGGGCAAAGTTTAGGGATCGGGGGGCAATTGCCCCCCAGTTTTAATGTTAAAAAAGGCCCTGGCACAAAATGCCCAAATATGGAATCGTTGGCTTAATTTGATCCAAGTCCCACCATTTTCACTAAAAATTAAATTCTTGTGGTCTCTACATCCATCTTGAAACATTCTTCAAGTCAGGTAGGTAGAAAATTTATTTCATTTTACTTCCATAAAACATCATGAAATTTCCAAAAATCATCATCCTGGGCCCACTGTGCACCCGGTACAAAATTATTTCCTAGTGCACACTTGCAGCTCCAAGTAAAATACTGTGCTTATCATTCAAAGCAAATTTTCAAAATCAAGATGAAGGATAAGTCAGACAAAAAATAGCAAATATTGTTAAATCAGATACAACGTTCGCGGAACAACTTTCAGATGTTAAATTTCTAACTTATCTTGTATCCAATTTCGATCAAATTAGTGGGTTAGGGTTGGGACGAAAATAGGTCAACTCAACCTGGGACAGAATGGGTCAAAAGGGGGGCAGAGCAAATAGGGGGCAGAGCAGGTTACTTGGAATTTACCTTACTAAATAGAAAAAGGAAAATGCAACCAAATCTTGCTTTTGACTGGGATTTAAAAAATAGTCTGCCAGTTGAGATTTTTTGTGCGGTTTTAGACCTCTATGGAAGAAAAGCTCAAAATAAAGCTACAACGACAACACCAATTCAATTCAATTAAACGAGCGAAAGTTGAAGGCCTTATGAAACAAGGATAGCATCTTACCTTATTTATTGAAGCATTGTTCTCATGGACAAACTTCTGTAAATATATCACACTACTTTGGATACAAGTTAGATGCTTTGCAATGTTTGCTACGACAGCTGCAGCTTCTAGTGTGCTGAAATATGAATAAATGGTTTGCTGTCAAGAAATGGAGACTTAGGAACGTTTTAAGTGTTTGGAGGAATTGTTGAGCCTCATTCGGGCCACTGCTGCCAATTAATTCTATTTGTTTGATTTTACAAAGCGAGCATTTATACGGAGAAATTGACGTCCAACCAAATGAAATCTCATAACACCAAGCAGAGATCTCGCTTACTGAAGTGGCCCCCTTCTCCATATTTTCCACTTGATTCCTTAAGATAGTGAGATCTCGCTTAACGAGCCCACCCATCTATTGGCATCATATAAACAGGTTCTGATCATACTTCGCACTGTACTCTTGCATTGTATCCCATTCTGAGACCTTCATTCCTAGAACTTTTATCCTTTGGAACAATCTCCTTGGCTCTATCTTCTCCCAATATACAACTTACAGGCTTTTACACACTCAATAAACTCCCTGACATTACCTCGCTCTCCTAACCCCTTCCCTTCTTCCAGCTTCAAGCGCATTCGTATGATAAAAGTTACCACCTTCTTTAGGTTTTAGTAGTACGTCCACACGATACCGGCGCTATTTAAAAACAGCATTAATTGTTACGGATAGGCACCTTCTGTAAACGGCGGAATTTGCAAATGGCGGAATTTGAAAACGGCAGAATGTGAAAACCGGTGCCGGACACTTGGGGATGCCAGGGGGTGCGATCGCCCCCCCCCCATGTTGGCTAGAACAAAGGCATTTTGTTCCAGAACAATGGAAATAAACAATGCTTTTAACTGAAACAATAGCTTGGCCCCCCTCCCATATTTAGCAAACAGTGGTGGAAAAAATATTTGCCTTCCTGCGAAGGAACGTCAAACCAGAATTCTTCCTTCCATTGTTTTATGAATTTTTCTGTAGTCCCAGATTTCAGTGTGGTTGATAATCCACTAGGAACTGAAATTACGTTTAAAGCTTCCTGAGATCACAAAACTGTGAAAGAAAAGAACATAATCCAAACATTGATTTTCTTCCATTCTTTCCTTCCGTTAGTCCTTCCTGTCTCTTCATACATTCAATTTTTGCTTTCATTGTCATCCTATCTTCTTTCCATGCTTCTTTCTTCCTCCTCTCCTTTTTCCAACCTGTTTCCTTTCATCTCTTCCTCCCTTCATCATTACCTTTCTTTTCCTTCCTTCTATTTGCTTTCTCTCTTTCCTCCCCGTTTCTTCCTTCCAGACAAGAGAGCTTCCTGCGAAGCTGCTTCGCGGCTTCACGCACATTTTCCACCTCTGTTGGCAAAGTTTCCGCCACTGGTGAAAACGGAAGCGTAACCGGCACAACTTAAAAAGGGCGTCGAACACTGAAAATAATGAAGACAGAACAATGTTCAACGCTTTCGAAGCGAGGCTGATTAATTCCTTAGGCTCACAGGGGGGGTTGGCAAAGCCCCCCGCGAAGTTTTTTGAGCGCCGTTCTTCGAAATTTCGCAAATGGCAGAAAATTTTTCGTTCACTTCTGCACTGGGATTGAAAATTGGCATTGTAGAGACAGAACATTCAATCTAGGTAGGTGTACTGATTCGAATTATGACTAATGGGCATTTACACATAATTTTATTATGAATTGCAGTTATTGTCAGTTAT
>REGL01000558.1:40997-58343 GCA_004194395.1 Aurelia aurita complex sp. Pacific | reverse complement strand
ACAGTGGCAAATACAGACAGAATTTGCTAAAAAAGGCTTCTTCTTCACTGGCCTTCGTGAAAAATTCGCCAAAATTAGTTGAGAGCTTATTCTACTTAGCCCTTTTGCAAAAATGTTCCCAATAGGTTAAACGTGATTCTGCAATAGGCTTTACGAGAGTTCTGAAACATAGATTTTTTGTTTTCAATGTTGAAGGAGCGTTTCGTGATTCAGTTTTAGTTTTTATGAACGATTGGTTACCATTATGGATTTGAAAAATTTGCACATCCCAAGATGAAATTTTCAATCGACCTTTTCACTACATATTCTGCAGGGTTCAATCTGTCAAACAAAACAAAGATCACGAAAATCAAGTGAGTGCAAGCCAAGAAATTTGAATTTGAAAGTTAGTGCTATTTTGTGGTCTTGCTGAGCTGCAAAAAAGCCTGCAGTACACTTTTTAGGCCTAACTTGAAATGCTACTTTCTCAGTACTAAATTGTCCGATTTGAAAAATTTTTGTGTTGTGATATACCTCAGGCTACGGTTTAATATAGAAAAATCAGTTTTGTACAATTCTGATATTTTCATTTTTTGGCATTAATTACACTTAAACGGAAATCTGGATCACAGTGAGTAGGTAACATGTAATGTAACATTTTATGAATATAGAAAAAAAAAGTTATGCTGTGAACTGTCAGTCAAAGTGTAAATGCATCTTTTCTCAACATTTTTTCTCATTAATATAATAGTTTCACTGATCAAGAAACTTTTAAGAATAGACATTTTAATGGTCGATCTGACTCAAAACTTTCTTCAAATTACGCATAGATACTAGGTGGTAACTGTATAATTCAATAACCATCTGTCTTAGGCTGCCTCGGCAATTTTTCCTGTTAAAGTCAATTACTCTGCGAATACAAACCCGATTTGGACGTGCGAGGTCGCAAAATCTAAGTTAAGATCTCGGCTATACCACAAACTGAAAATAAAAAATTTTAAGGCCAAGGTGCTTTCGCAAGAACTGCTCAAACGCGTATACCGGGTGTGCCAAAATAAACTATGCACGTTTGGCAGGCCAAAATAAATTGAACACTGGACCGATTTTGAAGATTTTTAACTTAATATTTAGCAGAAAGCCTGAATTAGATTCTAGGACTTTTTGCAAATTTTTCTGCTTTCAGTTTTTAGAGCCAGAAGCGAGTTTCTTAAATGTACGTTTTCGAAAATATTGAAAACGATAAAAACGTCGATCAAATTTTAAGAGAGCCAACATGAATAAATAAGGAGAAAACGTTTTCAGGTGGATTTGAGGGTTTAGTACGAACTCTCGTACAGCAGATTACAATGGGTCGATTTTTAGATCGCAAATCAGCACGAAAAAGTTCTCTCTTTGTCCATTCAGGTCGATTCTTTAGAAAATTTGATCGATGTTTTTTTATTGTTTTCGGAGTTTTCGAAAACTAAAGTCTTAGGTAACTCACTTCTAGCTCTAAAAACTGAAAATGTAAAAAATTGCAAAAAATCCCAGTATCTAATTCAGGCTTTCTGCTACAGATTAAGTCATAAATCTTCACAATCGGTCCAGTGTACGATTTATTGTGGCCTGCCAAACGTGCATAGTTTATTTTGGGACACCCGGTAATGTTCAAGTTCATTATCGAGGAACATTTTGAAGTTGATTAGCTATTGATTAAAGCTAATTTCTCATCGCTGGGCTTACCAGAACCTGCATACTTTTTTCTGGGAAAAACGGTATACCTTTCTGGAAGTTGGCATTAGCACCACTGTCGATGAATAATTTCACAATTTCTGGATGACCAAAATTTGCAGCATACATAATTCCTGTCCATCCTGCTCTTACTTTTCTGCTTACATCATACCCTGAGAAGAAAAAAGTCCGCCAGTTACTAAAAATCATTATCCGCTGTCTTTACATCATAACAGATAGATTATCAGCGTCGTAAAATTAAGTACCTCTTCCACGTTGGCTTAATTCGAAATTTGAGATCAAGTAATCTTGCTTTAAGTAATGGAAAATTACCAAATAGCGCAGTTTGTTACGTTACTAAACACAGTCTTTAAGCTTTGGACCACAGGCATATTCAAGGATATGCTTGGTTTTTTTCCAGGCTTTCCACTCACTTTTGGATAAACGAGAAAAGCTTCGTAAATCACTAGTTTCGAAGGCTTATTTTCAACGCAGATATCTCCAGTAAAATCAAATTCAGTCACTGAAGAAAATCATGTCTTATGTTTTAGAATTCTTGCTAGGGTCAAAAGATCTGTCGTGCTTTCTTTGAGCTTCCCAATCTCTTATCAATATTCAATCTATATTCCTTGGATCAAAATCAGAACAAGATGCATTTTGATTACTCCTTAACATATACATCAAGAAAGGAGATTTTCAAACAATTACTCATTCAGGCTGAAATAACACCATCAACAATCCAAAAAAATCTTTAAAATGAAGTTGAAGCTTTAGGGTGTCGGCGGTGGTAATCGAACGGCGGTGGTAATCGGACACTTGCGAGAGATCTAAAAAACCGATAGAAAAGTACGTTACAAATGAAGTCCATCAAAGAGGGTATTTGTTGACACAGAAAGCTAACATTATGGATACTTACGAAATACCTTCTTAAATGCAAAGCATACTAAAAACCAGTTGGTTTCGTTGTGCCTGGCAGTGCAGAAGTTGTCGTTGTGAAAAGTACACCTAGTTTCGAAACTCTGAATCTGTTGCCGCATGAAGCAAACATTTCAAACAATCAAAGAAATTAGATGTCTTGCATGTGAATAACACATAGGATTGTGCCACAGATTCGAAAAAGTTTCGCTGAAGGGAAGACAGCGGATGCTTGATTTAATAGTCTGAAGAGTTTATGACGGTGGCTTTTGGACACCAAATAAATCAGTTGTTCGGGGGAATGAATACAGTTCTGATTTGGATTTTCGTATTTCTTTCATACATATCTGTACGTAGATCAGTCGAAAGTTTTAATGAGATCAAATAAATATTTTTTCCACGCATTTCCTTGTTTATAAATTGGTTTGCGAGTACTGAGAGCACTCTAGAACGTCATTGCGAGAGCTGATAGTCAAATGATTATTTTCGCATTCAACAATAGGGAACAAGACAAACAAAATGAAACAGAATAGTTTATAAATGGAATACTTGCCAAGTATACATAGAAAAATAAATTTCTTGGCACTTTCCGCATTGTGAGTGAACCCACTGTCCGAAAACCAGTTCCCCAAGGTCAGCCTCAAAAACATAGTTGCCAAAGAAAAGCAGGCAACGTACAAAACCAAACTCTTTGGGAAAATATTCCAAAATAGCTGTTGTCCTCTCTCCTGGTAATTTTGGTTTTTGTCTGTGATTAACTTTCTTTAAGCGTCCGATTACCACCACCGGCACCCTAGTGATGCAAATATTTTCACAGATTGGGGTAAAAACATATTCAGCCTCAAAGGTAGCGTTTACACGACACAACTTCCATTTGCAACCGTATTAGAAAAGTAGATTTAGACCTTGTATTCTCACGTTTACAAGCCTTGNAATTCCCCAAGGTCAGCCTCAAAAACATAGTTGCCAAAGAAAAGCAGGCAACGTACAAAACCAAACTCTTTGGGAAAATATTCCAAAATAGCTGTTGTCCTCTCTCCTGGTAATTTTGGTTTTTGTCTGTGATTAACTTTCTTTAAGCGTCCGATTACCACCACCGGCACCCTAGTGATGCAAATATTTTCACAGATTGGGGTAAAAACATATTCAGCCTCAAAGGTAGCGTTTACACGACACAACTTCCATTTGCAACCGTATTAGAAAAGTAGATTTAGACCTTGTATTCTCACGTTTACAAGCCTTGCATTTAGACCTGTTGGAAACGTTCCAAATTCAACTGCTAACATTACCTAACGTCCACTCCCAGGGGGGTACTCTGGTATATTCAGGATAGGGATGCTCAGGTTACTTTTTTGGGTCTAAAATTTAGGCAAGGATTATTTTTTTGGGTCAATTATTTGGACAGTTATTTTTTTGGGTTCAAGAAAATCTGGCTTACTTTTTTGGGTCTCAAATATGAGAAAAAGTAAACAAATTAAGAAAAACATAATTTACAAACAAAATTAGAGTCAAGTATCAGTACTAAAATAAAAAAAACATAAATATCCAAAAATATTATGAGAAATTTAATCAGTTAGGGCATTTTAATGCAGATTTAAGATACTGACTTCATAACTTTAGGGTATGTAAGATCGGAGAAATTAGTTTTTTGGGTCTATTTTCATGCCAGAAACTATTTTTTGGGTTGATGTGTTGTACCCCAGCCTGAGCAATTCTATCCCAAATATACCCGAGTACCCCCCCTGGGCGTCCACTTACGGAGTCTGTTATTCATGGAACCATATTGTGCGTAAACTTGTTGAACAGTTCCAAACCAGCCTGCGTGCAGACTCGAGTGTTTTCATTTCAGAGAGGTTTCTCCCAGTAAACTCTCTGCAAGAAGAGCTCTCTGAAATTAAGTCAGTTGAGTCTGTACGCAGGCTATTCCAAACCGATACGGTCAGGAAATGAGACTAGATTGTCTTCTTTAGGACTTTCTTAACTTAAACGTGAATTTCAATGATGTAGAGATGCTTGATCTGAATATCCTGAATGTCCTTAAAAATATTTCTCATTCAGCAAAGTCTGTGGCAGACAGTTGGAGGCAATAGAGTATTATCATATTATAAATACCAGCATTGAATGCTTTTTGTAAGAAATCGACATCCCCCTTCATTATTGCAACTCTTATATTTTCATCTTCTACATTGACTTCATCTTTTTGCTCAATGACATTTCCCTGAACTTGCTCCTTGCTAGAATGAAGATCAACATCGTGTTTAAATGCTAAAGCTTACAAATTGTCAATTGTCTGCAAAATTAGTAGCCTACGTGTAGAGCATAGGTTTCAAATCTGTAAAAAGACTGGTGTAAATTTGAGTGATCTATTTCTTTGAACTGAATGACTTGAAAGAAACTTTAGCTATTTCTCTATAATTCTGCCGTTGGACTTTTCTTAAATCTTTAATATTTTCAGAATTAGAGTGTTTTTCTTCTTTTTCAAGAATTCAAGAAAAATTGAAAAAAAAACTTAAAACCATCATAATTTCTAAACCGTGTGACGCAACCTGAAGTAATTTCGAAGAGAACTATGGTTTATGGATGCCTACAATATGGTAGCAAGCAAAAGTCTGTCATTCATCTGGTTTATGATTTAGAAATTTGATGACGTCACATCCTAAAATGAGCTGAAATGGGAAATACGCTGTAATTTGGAAAAATATTCAACATTTCTGGAAAGTCCAACGGTAGAATTACAGTTAAATACCTAAAGTTTCTCTTAAGCCATTCAATCAGAAGAAATAGGTCATTGAATTTTACAACCACCTTTTTACGCCGAGTTAAAGATTTGGAACCTATGCTTACGTGTAGATGCCGGGGTCTACACATAGGCTACAAAATCATAAACCTTTTCAATCAAGATATCGGATGCATCAAACAACTATCATTTTTCATTTTGACAACCTTTAGCAAGAAGCCTGAATTAGCTAAGATCTGTTGCAGATTTGTGCATCTTCTTTTCTAGAGTTATGAGTGAGTTTCTTAAAATTTTCTTTTTCGAGAATATTGAAAATGATCAAAAGACGTCGATCAAATTTTCTAATGACTCAACATGAAAAGATGAAGAGTAAAAATTGTCATGTTGATTCGGGATTTAGAAATCGATTAATCTTAATTTGCTGCACGAGCGCTGCTTCTATGTTGGAAGAAAAGAAAATTTACTGTCAATGATCAAAGAAATGCCTTTCCTTTTGCAATTTCGTTGAATTCATACTTTCGTACAGCTTGCATCCCTGTGTCTACGGGGTTAAAAGACAAAACGTTAATTGTCATGCTGGGAACCGCTTGATGCAGCACATCCTTGCAACTACTACCGAATTTCGCAAGAGGCCATTCTTGGAAAAAAGCTCATGCAGCACATTATAACTAATCCGTTTCTAAATTCCCAAATCCCCATGGAAAAGTTTTCTTTTTTGTCTATTCATGCCAAGTCTTTAGAAAATTTGATCGATGTTATTTATCATTTCAGTGTTTCGAAAAAGAAAGTTTCAAGGAACTTGCCTATTGCTCTAGAACCAGAAAAGAACAAATTCACACACAAGATCTTACAATCTAATTCAACAAGCTTTTTGCTAAGGATTGAGCCCTATGCTCATCAGCAGATACACATTTTTATGAGGAACTCTTCAACTCTCAAAACACCAAACAATCAAGAAACTTGAGTACTGAAAAGTACTACTCAAAGAAACTTTTTTATTTCACAAGAAGCATAATTATTGAACTTTATTACTCAGTACTTCCAGCCCGGATTACTTTCTTTATGCATATCAAGCTCTTACTCTAGTTCGGTCACAAATGATAGAAAGACCTGCAAACTATCATTGCAGACTCCGAGAATAATGGAAAATCTCAATATCATGGCTTTTAGGCGAGATAGTGTTGTTACAGAGTATACAGTAGCTCAGAATTCGATTTTTCAGCACGTCACACTATACCCTAAGTACTGGAACAAATGCGTTAAATATATCTGGATCACTGACAAAAGTGATCAAAAAGAAACTTTTGTGATGGATTGTACCATCCAATTTTGGTAATTTTCTAAATGGGAGTACCTTTTTGAGAAACCCAGACAATAATTATAAACAGAATGCATTGTTTCATCAAACTGGTGAAGAAATGTCCATGAAGGAAGAAGAGATCCTCCAGCAATAAGTAGAGGAGACTGGGGTCAATTGTAACACTATTTGGAAAATCAGCCATATCGTCTAAATAATGATTAATTGTGCTGTTGTTATCTTACTGTTGAATTGAAAGTTGTGTGGAATTTAAAATTAAATGAACTGAAGTATTTTGAAAATATGAATGGCTGCTTTGGTAGTGAAGGGGATAGGGTGGAAAGAAATTTTGATCAAAATGCTAGGCAGCATGCATATCACAACAAATACCGCAACCATTATGTTTCTGCACAGAGTACTATGCATATGTCAAGACCTTCCGGTTGACAATTCAGGTGTAGCAACAAATTAATGCCCACTCCTCTCACTGCTCAAAATGTAGTTAGTTGGTTCGTTCGCACTTATTTCTTTAGATGTTGCCTGTTGCGTTTTGTTTAGTTTCCTTTTTTGCGTATCCTGTAAGCATTTAGCCAATAGTTCTTTGTAACTCCGGTGTTTGTGATAATTATTATTTTTATTATTATTATTATAAAAATATTTGCTGTACTACCAGGGGTTTAAAATTGTAGTACCTTGGGATGGATTTTAAATGCATTGATTTTGGCTTGATATCAGATTGAAGTATTTTTGTGATTTATCTTGTGTTAACTGAAAATATGGGTAAATTCAATATTACATATGTATCTTGGTTGCAAAAGGCCCTTGAAAACACTTGATCAAATCGTAAAGAAATTTCTCACACCAGACACTACAAAAATGCATTTCTTCACGGGTATCGGATGTCATCTGCACATGTACAGTATTGTCATGGGATTGAAAGCATTTAGTATATGTTTAAGATTTTCGATTCCAATATACAACTCTTAACAGAGAATAAATGCCACTGCATCTTGTTTTGCATGAGAGATTCCTTATGATTTGAGTACGTGTTTGGGGCCCATTTTCAGACATTTTGCAAGCACTGACTTTTCATAATGTCAAATTTATCTAATGTTTTGGGTGCTCATAGAAATATGAGGAAAATCACAAAAATGCTCCAGTCTTTCTGCTATCAAGTAAAATTTAATTCATTCAAATCCACATCCAGTACTCTAGGCACCACGATTTTTCAAATACATGAACTTCTTGTTCGTGCATTTGTTACTGCGGCAATCAATAAACTTAAAATGTCTGGATCACCTTTCTCTGAATGGTTGCCTATCATCCTCATTTTTTGCATTCCCTTGGTTCATCCAGGGAGCTCTTCTTTGCTGTGATGAATCTGTGGCCGCCTTTGTTACGACTTTTACGGGTTTTAGGGGTTCATCAAAATCATCATCACCAAACATGAATTCATCTCCAGAGTCATCATATTCCATTCCTGCTGCCATTCCAACTCCGAAATTGTTTCGCTTCTTATGATATCTCTTTTTGCTCATGCTTCACTAAAGTCAAATTGCAATGCTAATTTTATTACCTGGAAATAATAGAATAAATTGTATTTGTTTCTTTGTTCTATATTTCTACCCAGAATATGAAGGCAGTTTTTAGGAGAAGCTAAGCTTAGGTGACCATCTCAAAAAGGTTTGGTTAGTGTCATTTTGATTGCAAAATATGGGTGGGTCGGTCGGTTGGAAATATGATCAAATTTCTATTTCTTCTGAATTTTCTAACAAGAATCACTAAGTTTATACTAAAACTGACAATCGTTGTTGCAGCTTTCCTACTATAAATCTTATAGGCGATCAACCCAAAAAACTGATTTTTCCTATTTCAGAAAACGGTCGGTCGGACGACACTAACCAAATATTTTTTAGATGGTCGCCTTTTATCCAACCAGCAATAACGCAATAACGATAACAGCTGTTGTTGTTGCGATAACTGGGGCATTGTATTGAGTCTATTCAAGAAAGAAAGAGAATCGAACTGTAAACCTCGGAAAAACTTCTAGTATTGTGTATCATCTTCTTACGGACCAAGTTTACAACAGTTTACCAGATCTAACAATGCAGCCTTTTGGAAGGGCAACTTTATTTGCATGGAGGGGGTCATTTAAACAGATCAAACAGGGGTTCCTCCCTCAAAATATTGGTCATTATTTGTTATTCGCGCTCATTTTTGACAAAAGCTACATAAATAAGCTAGGGTCCAGTCTCTCGCCTCTCGTTCCACAAATATCACAGTCACACGAGATCGTAAGCAAAATGAGGACAGGAAGAATGTTGCAGAACATACATACTGTAGGTAAAAACGTTTTATACATAGATACAACAAGGGCAGATTTTGTAATACAATAGCATGAGTTGCTTTTGTTCACACCTCAATTCAAAGCGATTAGCGATTGCAGACAAAGGAAATTCTCTCAACCAGCAATTCAAAACAAACAAAGCCGCAAAAGTTTCTTTGAAACCCAGGTAGCTAGCTCGCTTGTTGTGCATTCCAGAAACTGTTTTTAAAGGCAAACATGAGCGTAGATCGAAAGAAGAAGGATGCATCTACACATCTGCCGCGGGCATTTTATTTGTTTGGTTCAAAAGCCGTTTAGGAGGCGATTCAATTCTCTTATTTTTTTAGGTGTTATTAAAACATGTACTGCTCAGCTTCTGGACCAAAGAAATAAAATGCCCGCGGTAGATGTGTAGATATATCCTTCTTCTTTCGATATATGCTCATGTTTGCCCTTAAAGATAATTTCTGGAATGCACAGCGAGCGAACTAGCTACCTGGGTTTCAGAGAAAATTTTGCGGCTTTGTTTGTTTTGAATTACTGGTTGATAGAAGTTCCTTTGTCTGTGATTGCTAATCGCTTTGAATTGAGGTGTCAACAAAAGCAACTCGTGCTATTGTATTACAAAATCTGCCCTTGTTCATAGATACACGTACCAGTAGAGTAGTGAGGCGTCCGTGTCCAACTTTCTGGCTCCACCCCTGGGCTGTGTGTTGCTCTCTGTGATTTTGGTTCCAAATGCTCCTGATCACGTGCAGCCTCAGTTTGGGAATGAGGCAAAATGGCCTAGCCACCCAGGTCTCTTTTTGCACACATTCACTTTTCTTGTTGTTGTCATCTTCTATCAAAGAAAAGTCAGTGATCCGTTTTTCATGATGTTATAAATGGATCATATTTCAGTAAACGAAGAGTCCAAAGCCGTTATATTCTTAGCAGAGAATGATGAAGTAACAAACAATGTCGTAAAAAATGTTGCAAGCATTCTTGATGAAGAAAATTTTTTGATTATTATTTTGAAAACGCACGGAGAAGAAGGAGATCCTACTGCTCCTGCTGGGGCAACGTCTTTAAGTCCTATTAGAAAGAAATATAAACCGCACATCCAAGACAGTGAACACTCAAAGGAATCAGATTACACAATATTAAAAAGTACAAGTGGTTTTCAAAACTCAAGCAAAACTGTACCACTTACATTAAAATGTAAATATCAGCATCTTGTAGGCATGTGTAAAATGCCTGCCTTCATTGACCAGAAAGTATCATTTTTATGTTATGCAGGTCTTTGCACGGTTGTTCGGATGATGGTTAAACATGTTCAAAAATCCAAACCTCGGACAAAAGCAATAAGCTTACTGGTAGGCATTTGGTATTTATATTTTAGTTAGTACTAAGTTACTCATGATTTTTCTCAGGCACTTACAGTAGAGATCTTCAATAGACAATTGAAGGTAAACTGTAGAGAACAAAAATGATTTTCTTTGTGCACACCTGGTAGAGATCCCATCAAAAAGTGCCACTCTGACACATATCCTCTTTGATCAAAGTGACATCTTGTAAACTGGCATCCTCATATTTAATTATGGTGTCTCACCAGATTTACTGTTTTGTACTGTAATCGCAGGATACTTCATCATTCAACATAAGAGTCATACCATCCACATGGTTTACTGTTCATCTGGAAATGGCGTATGGGCCTTTTTCCTATACCAAATTCAAAAACTTGGATTTGATCATTTGAAGCAACCTAGAGTAATTTGCTAAATTTTGGTCTCGCAATTAATTTTTTTCTTGTTCACAGATGAAATATAACCTTTGACAAGAGTACCTATGCCCAGGGCTATGATGGAAACTTTCTGGAAAAGCTGTATTTTTACAACCAAAACAGTTTATCAAGCAGGATGAACAATGACCAATAACTTCTGTTTAGCTCATCATTCATTCGTGATTATACTATTGTGCTTTGCACTTTTTGCATTATGATCTTCTTGTCTTTCAGGGTTTCCAGGAAACATGCTTAAAGGCCTATGCAGAGTTAAGTATTGAACAAATATTAAAATGTCATCTTGCTGTAATTTTTTTCAGTAATTTATTTTAAGTGGGCTGAAAGGATTTCTAGCTATTCAAAGGTAATTTAGGCCCAATATGCATGCCGCATCCAGGCATGGGACCCCTTGTTTAATGTCCCTTCCGAGGGACGGCGAAGTGAGTTGCATGGTCAGAACTCCAAAAGGTCACCCATCCGGAGTTTGACATCACTCGACTGAGCTTAACTCGACCGAGCTTAACTTCAGTCACCTGACGGAAACTGCACAAGCCACTTGGCCACTCACCCTGAAATCACACTAAGCACTTTGCTTGATCTTTGTTACACCATTTCCAAACAACAGCCTGTACGAAAATACAAGGCCATGTACAAGCCTTGTAGTTATGGCCTTGTAACCTTGTTATAGCCTGGAATAGCCTTGCTGTAACCTCGTAAATGGCTTGAAAAATGCTAATTAGCCTTGAAGAAGCCTTGTGGAAACCTTGTGTTAGACTGGTTGCAGCTTGGAATCTTACTGATAGCCTTGTCATTTTCTTCCAAGGTTATTACAAGGTTATAACAAGGTCATAATCCCCTCTACAAGGCTAAAACTTGGCCTGTACAAGGCCAAGTTTAGCCTTGTATTTCTGTACAACAGGCTAACTATTCTGTAAAAAGTGACCACTCCTCTTACCATTTCGCTGGGATCATCAAGTACTGTTAAAATATTTGGGGAAACTACAGTACTAAACTGTCAGAAAAAATGCAAAGCCCTTTTAACCCTATCTGACCTGGGGGTGGATCCAGGTCTTTTGTATATTTTCATTTACACTTTGTTTAATTTATGCAGACAGAAGGCCACTGAGATTTAGTAAGTTTAACTTTGTATCATAGAGCAATTAAACTGTAACAAATTGGATATTCTATTTCAAGCACTATCTGCATGGTTACCAAGTTGTCATATCGCATTGTGTAAACGTAAAATATACAGTATACTTTGTATCTCTATGAATCTTTTTATTTTGGTCCAATTAATCCTAAAGTTTGGAATATTATGCAATATTTTGAAATGCATTTTTTCATTCCTTTATGTAAAGTTACAGTAAATTTGATGAACTTCTAACATGCTTTCATTTGTATGATGTCAGACAACATCATCATCGTGATTATTATTCTCCAGCAGCAACAACAACATTGCTAACTGAATTATGTCTCGTTCAATTCCTACCCTGACCATCCCCCCCCCCCGGGCAGCCCGGGGGTCAACAAAAATCCCTTGCTCAAATGCCCGGGGACCGGGGAAAAATGTACGGTCAAATGCTTGGGGGCCGGGAAATTTTTTTGTGCAAATGCCCGGGGGTGTCCTGGGGGGGATGGTCAGGGTAGGAATTGAACGAGACATTATGATTGCAAAATGTTCATTGTTTGTATACTGAAAAGCCTTTGTGCCAAATTCGGTTGCCATATCTCATATCACAACAGAGATATGCAGGGAAGCAGAATCCGCCCCTCCTCACGTGTTGAGTGTTTTAAAATTCCCTGGTCAGCTAGGGCCAAAGGCTTCCGTTCGTTCAATATCAACACAATACTTAGTATACTGTATCTTATTGAAGAAGGGATTTTCTTGAGAAGAGCCCTTGAGTAGCCTCGAAAAATGACCTAAAATCATAAACAAATTTCCCTCTAATATTTTTGCCTTATATGGATCACTTAAATATGTTTTGCATATGGTACTCCTTTGGGAGAATGAAAGAGTGATCCCCCACTAGTGTAACGAATTTCTTCAAGGGCATTCCTTCATCTCAAGAGGATAATACGTGCTAACACAGGTAATTATCATTGCTGTGAAACAGGGAAACGACAAAATTCGATAATCATTTTTGGCCGTTTTATCAAGAAAATCTTTCACAATTCCGAAAAAGAGAGACATATTTAACCCATTTAAATTTGCGTATCTATTTAAACAAATCAACAAGTAAACAAGACATTTGCCAATGTCACTGCTCTGATATTCAGGGAACAGTATTTTTTAAATGTTGTACGTCTTTCTTACTCATCCGGTAGGGTATGTAAAAAAATGTATACAGATTTGGTTGACTCCAGCGCTGTGAATTTAGCTTCAATCAATGTCTAGCCACTCTCAAAATGTTCCTCGAAAGTTAACTTGAACATAGATACCTCATTTGTTGGTACTGATGCTTTGATAGCAGAAATATCAATCTTTAAAGCTCAAATTTGCGTCCACTTGCAAACCAGAGCTTTGGCCTTTTGGCCTCAGCAAAATCCCGAAGCACATCTAAATTAAGAACTGAAATTAATGAAAAAATAAAGAACTTCCCAATGGGTGACTGGGTGGTGACTTTTGAAAAACAAAATAACACAAGATCTAATATTGTTCAAATTTTTTCAAGGCTATCATTGAGTTATACGCTGTGACTTAAGAAATTGTTTAGGCCAAAAGGCTAAAGCTCTGGTTTGCAGGACGAGGCAAATTTGAGCTTTCGAGCTTAACATGTCTGCTCTCAAAGTACTAATATCAACAAACGAGGTATCTATGTTCAAGTTAACTATCGAGGAACATTTTTAGAGTGGCTAGACATTGATTGAAGCTAAATTTGCAGCGCTGGAGTCAACCAAATCCGTATACATTTTTTTGGGACACCCGGTAGTTTCGCACAAATCATGTTTTCATGATCTTCTTTTGTAGGTGAGCAATTGGACACGGTTTTGTGAGATAGAACTACCAAATGCCGTCAAAGTATTATCTACACACCATGCCAAAGACAATCTTATATCGAAAAATCAAAGCCCTCTGGTAGTTCCTTTAGTTTTGCAGAGACTTGAAAAAGAATTACTAACTTCCAAAAACTTGCCAAATAAATTTAAATACATAGGTCCCGACAAGCAAAAATGGTTGTTTAAACTGGTAAAGAATTCATTCGAAGGACAACAGTTGAAAGGTAAAGAGCAAGACTATGTGAATGATATTGCACAACGATTGGATGGAAGCTGGAGTCCTTATATGATTGGCTTTCAAATTACAGTTGCTGATGTAATAGTTCTAAGTTTGGCCTTACAGTTGCTTATAAAGGTAAGACTCTACCTGGTTGTTTAATCTGTAGGCATACTACTTTAATCTCATCGTTTTCACAATACATGAAATTGAATCCCTTCCGTTCCGATCAAGCGTTGGATGCAGGATTAAATCCCGTTGATCCGACTTTATGCGAGTGCAATTTGATGAAATTGGATAAGTGATGCCTCTGGGGCGAAAGTTGTGAGTTGTTTCTTTTACTGGCGTGATTTCAAAACGTTTGCAGGGAAGCAATGTACGCACTTAGTTAGGCAGAAGAGCCTGGGGGAGGAGTCACTAACAAATGTTTACTGACAGGTATTTGCAGGGAAAAAATCATATATCAGTTTCTCAACATCCACATAGTTTGAAATGCGTGCAAGTGCATGCAACTTCTGTCCAGCTTTTCAACAAAGTGTTTTCACATGGTTCTTGAAATCAAGGTTCTTATCCAGCGTTACTCCCAAAAGTTTTTCTTCAACAGATTCTGTTATCATAGTTGCACCAATTTGCACTGATACGTCAGTGTTTTTCTCCCCAAAAATCAAAAGATGAAATTTGTCAGCATTTAGTTTCATACTGTTATCAAGAAACCACTTAGAGAGCTTTGGAGCATCTGTTTCAAGGCTAGAAACAATATGCCTAGTTCATGACCGCACACATAGATAGTTGTGTCATCAGCATAGTTGCAAATCTCAGTCTCTTCCACCAAAAAGAAGAGGTCGTTTATAAAGTTTCTTCTTGGGATCGGACCCTGTTCGTTGACTCTTCTTGCTGCAAAGGATTACACCACTATGCCACAACACCTTCACCAACACGATGTCTCGTAGGATTCTGTTTAGCAGGGTAAGGCACAACCTCATCCCCAGGGCCTCTTTTCATATTGGGACGGAGATGAATAATGTGACAAAATATGACAAAAGGCCTTGGGGACGAGGTTGGATAAGACAGCATCATATTGGTAGGTGAATCATCCAAAACTTGAAGGCACACCTCTGTACAACAATGGGTCAAGTACCCCCGATTTAAGAAGAAGCAAGAAATAAGTTTTCATACAATTCATTTCGTCAGTGGAACAGCTTTTCTTCATTATAGGTAGTGTTGTCTGCGCGGTTTTCTGTAAATGGAGGGAATTGACAAAACAGGGTATTTTTGGCAATAAAGATTGTGTTTCAGCGATGTCTATTCCTTTCTCCTTGCTGAAAATGAGAATTTCATTATTGTATGTACTGCAAAACAAGCACCTTAAACTCTTGAAACTTTTCAGTTGTATGATTTCAAAACGCTACCATGTTTATAAAGTATTTCTTCTCATAAAGATGTTATCATACGTTTTTGGGTTAGTGTGTCCTGGGTCACGCTCAGCCAAGAGGAAAGATTATTTATCCCGCAAACCACTGCAAAACAGCTTGAATATTCTACATCATAAAACCATTAGTATATTAGATAGCAAGCCAGTCCTAAGCCCTTTTGTCTCAGCAATAGCTGTAATATTCCGGGTGACCCAATAAAAAGTGAACATTTTTCAAAACCAACAACAATTGATGATGTTACCGATCGTAAAAATTTATTTTTGCTTTTTTGTATCAAATATCGAATTAGCTTCTTGAAGTATCTTTATTTTATTCATAAGGAAAAGCAATGAAATGGTTGCTTTGCAGACTGTCTTTCGGGCTATAGACCCAAATTCTCCCCCAACTTACCCTATTCATACTTGATAATTTGTTCTCTCTATATTTCTACCTTGCATCCGAAGGTAATTTTAGGACGCTGAGAAGCTAAGCTTATCTAAGCAGCGCCCTGGTCTTTCCTCTCGATGTGACTACACCCCGAACCACACCTCGTGATTACTTTAGCTTGGAGTTACAGAGAGTTGGCGACTCTCTTCACTCTACTTAGCAGGTTCAGCAAGGCGATGACTCGAACCACCAACCTTCAGATTGGTAGTCAAGCGTGCTACCATTGAGCCACACCCCCAACTCTACTTAATCATAAATCAATGGAAAACATTCACAGTATTTTTGAGTTTAAGCATCTCTGTATTTACGAGTAAAACTGTTTTTGAGGTACAGCTTATTTGCAAAACACATTAGCGTCATAGACATTTTGCAAATTTCGTCAAAATCCAAAAAACTATAGATCATTCGAAAGCTCTAACTGCAGTATTTTGAATCACATTAGACTTACCTGCAAAGAGTTACACTTACTTTCGTTGTGAAAAGTGTCACTTATTGAGGTCATCAAAATGGACACGTCGGGCGAAAATGAAAAATTTTTCTAAGTCTTGTTTTGAAACTCCATGGTCGATTTAGTACAATTCAGGCATAAAATCAAAGCTTAGGCAGATCCTTAGAGTTCGCTTGAGGCATTTCCCTGCCGTTTACCAAATTATTTCGTTTTTCAATTCTATTCTTTGATTTTGTACCCCTCAAAGAGCTTCTAATTGTACTTTGTATTTGCAGCAACTTTGAAGCTTTGAAACGTTGATCAAGAGTCACAAAAGATGATAAGTTAGTTATAACTGTCCCTTGATTTAGAAGTAACTGTTCATTTATGGCAAAGCAAATATTTTGGCTCTGCTTTACTAAAAATAGATGAATATTTTAGTCGATTCTATCTCCTACTTTTGTACCTTAATATTGTCTTTTCAAGCTTGCAACGCATCAATGCTTACATGGATTACAAATAAAGATTCCCACAGTCTTCAAGTGGATTGAGAGAATGAAAGTACTCCCAGCAGCACAAATATTGATCAGTGAAACATTCAGTGTTATATTTAGTTGTGATAAAGACCTTGAGAATGGAGGCAAGTCAAAGCATTGCCCATCTTGGACTGATATCCGTGACGAAATTGAGCCAGGTTAGAAGACATTACTGATTGTTGTTCTATGTATTTGATTTTGTTCTTTATGCATTTGATTTGGTAAAGAAAGAGCTCCAATTTGGTTACGAAATTTTTATTTTATTAAGATTTGTGTTCAATTCTCAACTTTTTCACTTTATGAATCTAGAAACCCTCCATTTTCTTCTCCCAACTATGTTTTTTGAATCAATACTTATTAAAGGGACTGTACAACCCGTCCTCTCTGCGTGGCACTGCGTGCCAAATCATCGATTGTAGCCAGTTGTGATTTTGCACAGAGAATAGTAATCCAAAGTATCTGCGACAATCTCGGTAATCAAAGCTTTGTTGGAGGGTTGGTTTTATTTTTCTAACGCCGAATATTTGAAAGTTTTAATGGATATCAAATGTTCCATCACATTTCATAGATATGGAAAAGAAAAC
>REGL01000558.1:3858-20801 GCA_004194395.1 Aurelia aurita complex sp. Pacific | reverse complement strand
GGCATGACTACCTGTACTGCCTAAAGAGAGTTATTGCGAAAATGACTACAGTTTGATAATGAATACCATGACTAAACAAACATACATGACAAAGTATTGCTTCTTGCTACGAACTGTTGTGGACGCATTCTTCGAATTGATTCTTGCTTTCTCCTCTGCTATCTTCTGTGCGAGTATATCATCATTGCACAAATCATTAGCGCAGCAAAAAGTGCAAGCGTACCGGTCCCATTTGCCGTATTTCACGTGTTGCTTACAACCGTTCCAGCATTCGGCAGGGTCTAACCGTCGAAATAAGATATCACTATTACATCCCATGGTTGGAAATGCATTCGGATCGTTTACATCGTCTCTCACCGTCATGTAATAACATTTATCACCATGGTTACATTGCTTTGTCTGGGTTTGTCCCGGCACACAATCTTCTTGCCCGATGCAAAATGCACAACGCGGTGCGGTTTCTTTCACGGTAAACCGCATAAATGTTTTGAGTGTTCTGTTTGAATTCTCCTCGAAATTCTCTTGCCGAACAAGGATGGATTCAGAGATGAACTTCTTGAACAACAAACACCGTCGGTGACAGATAAACTTGGTAGGTTTCGTGTTTCGCAGTATGACAAATTTCACGCCGATGCATAACTGCAGGCCATTAAACCTCACATTAACGTATGGCTGGAGCGTGGTCATCTTTGCATCGCTTGGCAGGTCCACTTTGCGAATTACTCGGCTGCTTTGGGCGACCTGTTGAGAGCCGTTTATCTCTTGGGTCATTGCTGTCACAGTCACTTCTGCGCTCGTCTGTTGGTTAACAAATGGCAGAGCAGAAGGCTTGCAGTCATCATTTGCAAATGAAAACGGAATAAGCAGTAAGAAACCCCAGATGAACGATACTAGCAACGACATGATTACGATTAGAATTAACACGGGTAGAAAATTGAACAAAACTCAGTAGGTCATGATCGTTAGTTCTTTTCCTCCCACACACTTTCTTTAATATTTTCATCTGTACGCTAGTTCTATGGAAGCTTTTGATAGCAAGTTAAGACACCTGCTCTGTTTAGACCTGTTAGAGTTGAAAATCGTTCTAATTTAATCTTATCTCAGAAATCTAGTTGCACGCACAGTAAAAGCACAGCCTCGACAACCATATGCGACTCTGTGACAGCTAGGTCAAGGAAAATTGCTATCCACGTGCTTCCGAGAGCATCGAATTTTCTTTTCTTCTCTCGCCCACACTTCCCCTTGTATCTTTTAATTTTAAACAGATTTCTGTCTCTGGTTTTTGTAGGATTCACATCCTCTCGTACCGCATGCGCTTTTAAGAGATGTTATCAACGCTCAATACTGACCGCTTGATTAGCGTTTATTCTTAGAAAACAGTCAAGGTAAAGAAGCTTTTCGACTCACAGTGCACTTGCGACCACGGGTAGCTAGACACTGCTGGTGTGCTTCTATGGAGGAGCGCTGCAATTAATGTATACCTGCGGAGGAATAATTTATATAGTCTCTGCGGAGGAGGTAACAAAAATTTATTTCGCTAGCTCTTCTATAGTAGCAAATAATGTTTTCCTCTGCAAAAGAACAAAGCTGTGGAATCAAGCCGAACTACTGCGTCTGACTACCCGCCTGTACTGCGGATGCCAAAATTTCTTTCGGATAATCTGGTGAGAGCAAGCGCAGGTTAGGTTAACAAAAAAAATCAAATTGCTCAAAATTAATGCATCAGGTTCTGTTTGAAGACCTTTGAATCTGAATAATAGAGCACATATAGGAATCAAAGAATTTAACGGCATAAATTGGCTCCCCACAAAAGAGAGATTTGAACAATGCACTGCTACAAACGTTTCCTAAGTTTTTGATAATTCGGCCCCTTCATAAATGTCGCGTCAGAGATGTTCCCACCAGTTGGCCACAGCCGGATCACTAGAAGATCTAAAGACAAGTTGAATCAACCTTTTCAATAAAGTAACACAGGACAAAATGGTCTCTCCTACCTAGGACCTAAAATCTGGAACAGTATAGCTAAAGTCTGCTAAGAATCAAGGTCAAATTCTTTCAAGACATCTTGCAAGCCATGATGTCTTGGTCTAAAGTTTAGGCTCTTCATTAAATTCAAATTATTTGGTTGCAGGCTGTCCTGACTTGTAGCTTAGTTTAATGTTTGTATGCTATTCGTTCTGTTCTTTGACCCCTTTACACACTGTTCTGTTATTGTCCTTGTTTTTTGTTTCATGTTATGGCCTTGGGGTAGTCGTGCCACTTCGCTCCTCTTGGTATCGTCTCTGTAGTGCCGTATAGTTGTAATTAGAGGGTATAGTAGGAGGTATATTGTAACTTTTTATCTTGAATATATATATAAAAAAAAAGATATATCACGAATACAGCCCCTATATAATATAAGATTGGAATTCTACAAGCTGCAACGGAACTGTCTGTTAACATCACATGCATACAAAGACCATGCATAGACGGTCTTCAAAGTTTGTGCAAGGTTAAAAACTTACTTTTGCAATGAGCAAATACTCTAAAATCATCCCCTTCAAATCGAAGCTGCACACACGCCGTGAGCTATGGGTAGCCAAAGAAACAACGCTGTGGCAGAATGTTTTCGTCGCTCTATTTATAGACAAGCCTATTTACCAAAAGGAAAGTTATACGCCACAATTGTGCTTGATTGCCGCAACTTTTTGCTTGTACGGAGAACAATTATATACTGCTACTGCTAGCGAATCGAAACCTCCCCCCGCAGAAGTCAGAACGATATGAGTTTTTCTCAGCAACGGCATACAAGCTGAAGCATAACAGTGGTACCTGAGAGGAAAACGAGGTGAAGGGGCAATTGCTTTAGTGGAGCGATTGGGTCGTTCATCGATCGATGATGAGGATGGCAACGAGGGGTATTTCACTTCTTCAAAAAAGCGTACGAGATTGTTTCAGAACAAAAGGATTTTAAGGATTTTTGATGGATCTTTATGAGTTTTTCTCAGCAACGGCATACAAGCTGAAGCATAACAGTGGTACCTGAGAGGAAAACAAGGTGAAGGGGCAATTGCTTCAGTGGAGCGATTGGGTCGTTCATCGATCGATGATGAGGATGGCAACGAGGGGTATTTCACTTCTTCAAAAAAGCCTACGAGATTGTTTCAGAACAAAAGGATTTTAAGGGTTTTTGATGGATCTTTATGGAAAACGAAATGACTTTTGCCAAAGGTGTACGAGATTTTTTGGGAGTGAGAGGCCCCTCGGATGGCAACACACCGTATTTCGGATGAACCACTTGCTGAACATGTGAAAGGAACCTAAAGCCTCAAAACTTGAGATGAGTTCAATTTTCCAAACTTGCTGCCTTCGAAAGATTCTATGCATCAATAACAGAAAGGAGAGGAAAAATGGGCATTTTTTCGATAAGATTCATTGGGACTCGTTGTCATCAATCAAGACCCTAGAATCTATCCCTGTATTGATAAAAACAAAGCGCAAAAGATCAAATTGATGCCTGTTTTCTTCGAATGGTTAGGCCCTCTTCAACGGTACACTTTATAAAAACAAAGGTTGTGTTTAAGAGCGACCGTTGATTGGCATGCTTTGCGATTATTTGTTTATGTTTAACAAATCACCCCAAAGAAGAGCGATTGCCTGGAAAGGCTGATCAAGCAGAGCATAATGAAAGCAAGAGATATTGCTATCTGAAGATTTGCGCTCGCGTCTACTAATTTTGATGTTCTCGGCATACCTTCCAACCCGGTCCTTGACCCGGATTCTTGATCTTTAGTCCGCTTCTTATGCTTGTCCTGTTGACAGAATTCATTGCATTGACGATAATCGAATCTGGGATGTTGTTGCACAGGCAACGGGAAGATCAACTGTAGGCCAATCTTAGCTTTGGCGTAATGCCCAGAAATCAATAACATTCGCATTTTAAAATGTAAGGCCTAACGAAACGAGTTATGGCGGGTTGCTGGATCACTTGCAGTGTGACTTGACAGTTTTCATTTAAAAAAATTCTTTATACAAAAAATCCATTAGGCTTATAAACACAATACTTAACTAAGAAAATAAATATCCTAAGAAGAACAAACATGGTGCTTATGCTAAGCACGCTTTAGTCAGTAAAGGACTGGAGGTATGTTGCAAAGGTTGTCGATTTTTGGGCATTAGGCCATAACGGACAAAAACTAAGATAGGCCAACAGTTGATCTTCCTGTTGCCCGTGGTTGTTGACGATGAGGGTTTGGAGATAGGAAAATAAAGGCCTACAAAGATCGACAGAAAATAAACGGGGGAATAAACCTTTACCTTCTACGTTTTTGAGAAAAAGAACGAGTTTGGGTTCGAGTTTTCATCCGCTTTATTGTACTCTAAAAAATGGGAACGCGTGACAACATAAACTGCACGTAAGAAAATGACTGTAGGTCCTTCCATGCATGGTCCTCCGTCTTGGCTGATGTAAGACCTCTCAACATTGGTTTCACGGCTTTAACACTGTAAAACTTACAAAAGTAGCATCCTCCTTGTCCAGTTCTGTCCCAGTACATGACCCCTCCCCCTTGTGAAATTGTGACTATCTTTGCAGGGATGGTATCACTAGAGCCATAGTCAGGAGATCAAGCCTTGTTGCCTTGTTGCAAAATGTCATTTCTTCGACGATCAATCATCATCTTCCCTGCCTGCTCTCTGCACCCCAACAATGTCTTTCTTCAAGTAACAAAGTACCCTCTGAAACGTTGTTAGCAACAGCCAATAAAAGGGTTATCCTTTGTTCCTTCTGCGTGCGCAGAAAATATTACACCGTGAGTGGACAACAACGGATGACGACTTCCATTGATGTGAACCTTGAACGCAGTAAACATGAGTCTGCTTTCCGAGTAAACATGAGTCTGCTTTCCAGGAATATAATAGGCGGAAACCATCAATTTTTCACTGTATGTTCAGTTATGCGCGCCATATCAACGCTCGTTCCCGAGCCCATTTTAAAGATTTGCAGCTGCGGTGCAGCGCAAACCAACAAGGAAGGCGGCATTGCCAAAGTCATGTCTGGTGCCGCTTTGCCAAGAATCACAGCAAAAAGACCAGCCATCCTGGAGGTAAAATCATATAATCCTGCTAGTTGAAACGAGCTTTCGACTAATTATATTTGCGTCCCAGCTGCAAGAGAGTGCTGACAGTTCGGTCCACTAATCGAAACGAAACGACTTGATTCATGCGGAGATTCCAAGAGAATAACGCACACTTTTGTCGGCAATTTATTTTGAAGTGGCTGAAAGTATTTCTAGCTACTTGAAGCCAATTTAAGCCCGCTATGCATACTGCATTCAGGCATGGGACCCCTAGTTTAACGTCCTTTCCGAAGGACGACGAGGTGAGTTGCGAGGTCAGGCCTCCGAAAGGTCACCCATCCGGAGTTTGACCTCACTCGATCGAGCTTTATTTCAGTCACCTGACAGAAACTGTACAAGCCGCCCGGCCACTTACCCCACACTGAAATAAGAGATCCCTCCTTGACTTACTGGATGTGCAAAGAAGCTTCAAATCAAGGTGAAGGAATGAAATCCCATTTGGTTTCCTCTGAAAGAAACGAGAAACAAAGCAAAGGACAACCCCCTGTTACTTTGAACTTTGAACATGAAGCTACCGAGAAGCCGCTGGCATAGCTTTCGTAAGAACATGGACTTCAAAACAAAAAGATCTGTGAATTATCAGAAAATTTGCAAAATCATAGTTTTTAAAATTACTTTAAGGCTTGAGGGACAAGGTTATATTACGATGGGACCTGTCTTATTTTGTAGTTACACGTTGTATACATGTTTTGAAATTTCCTGCATAAATTGCGAAAAAATCTCATTAATCGCTGTATTTTTTCCGATTTCAACCAGTCGTTTTTAAGCCATGCAGATTGCAGATAATTGTAAACATGCAAGCTGGAAGATTTTCCACACATTCGATCACACCAGATCGAATGGATTATTATGAAAGTAGAGACATTCACACACTTTTTACACGAGCGATCGCATGGACTTTTAAAGCTTTATGTAGGATGTGCTTCATTCTGTATTCTATAGACATGAGCAATGGGTAGGTCATGAGCAATAGGTAGGTCATTGTATGAAAGCAGAGACATTCACACACTTGTTTACAAAAGCCATCGCATGGACTATTAAAGCTATGTGTAGCATCTGCTTCATTCTGTATTCTATAGACATGAGCAATGGGTAGCAATGGGTAGCAATGGGTGGGTCATGCGCAATAGGTAGGTCATTGTATGAAAGCAGAGACATTCACACACTTGTTTACAGAAGCGATGGCATGTAGGATGTGCTTCATTCTGTGTTCTATAGACATGAGCAATAGCTGTATGAAAGCACCTACTGTTTCCCTCTTTACTTTCTTACGAAGGCGTTACACATGTTATCAGCATGTTCATGTTTGACGTGTTCATTAGCGACTATACCATTCACACCATGAGCGATAGGACACCAAATGTGTATCAATGTGGAAATTCATCACCAGCAAGCCACCTTAACCTATTATTTTGTGTGCTTTGGTAGGTAAGACACTTAAAGGAATTGAGTCCATATAAATAGCTGAGCGTTAACGTTATGCTGACAAAATGCTGACGGCCCTTTGTTATCGCACAATTGTGCTAAAGTCATTAGTAGTGGAGACCAAAGACTTCTTAATCCTTGCATTATCCTTAATCCTTGCATTATTAAGAAGNTTAGGCCATAACGGACAAAAACTAAGATAGGCCAACAGTTGATCTTCCCGTGCCCGTGGTTGTTGACGATGAGAGTTTGGAGATAGGAAAATAAAGGCCTACGAAGATCGACAGAAAATAAACGGGGGAATAAACCTTTACCTTCTACGTTTTTGAGAAAAAGAACGATCCTGGGTTCGAGTTTTCACCCGCTTTATTGTACTCTAAAAAATGGGAACGCGTGACAACATAAACTGCACGTAAGGAAATGACTGTAGGTCCTTCCATGCATGGTTCTCCGTCTTGGCTGAAGTAAGACCTCTCAACATTGGTTTTACGGCTGTGACACTGTAAAACTTACAAAATTAGCATCCTCCTTGTCCAGTTCTGTCCCAGTACATGACCCCCTTGTGAAATTGTGACTGTCTTTGCAGGGATGGTATCACTAGAGCCAGTCAGGAGATCAAGCCTTGTTGCCTTGTTGCAAAATGTCATTTCTTCGACGATCGATCATCATCTCCCCTACCTGCTCTCTGCACCCCAACAATGTCTTTCTTCAAGTAACAAAGTACCCTCTGAAACGTTGTTAGCAACAGCCAATTAAAGGGTTATCCTTTGTTCCTTCTGCGTGCGCAGAAAATATTGCACCGTGAGTGGACAACAATGGATGACAACTTCCATTGATGTGAACCTTGAACGCAGTAAACATGAGTCTGCTTTCCAGGAATATAATTGGCGGAAACCATCAATTTTTCATGGTATGTTCAGTTCTGCGCGCCATATCAACGTTCGTTCCCCGAGCCCATTTTAAAGATTTGCAGCTGCGGTGCAGCGCAAAACCAACACGGAAGGCGGCATTGCCAAAGTCATGTTTGGTGCCGCTTTGCCAAGAATCACAGCAAAAGACCAGCCATCCTGGAGGTAAAATCATATAATCCTGCAAGTTGAAACGGGCTTTCGACTAATTATACTTGCGTCCCAGCTGCAAGAGAGTGCTGACAGTTCGGTCCACTAATCGAAACGAAACCACGTGATTCATGCAGAGATTTCAAGAGAATAACGCACACTTTTTTCGGTAATTAATTTTGAAGTGGCTGGAAGTATTTCTAGCTACTTGAAGCCAATTTAAGCCCGCTATGCATACTGCATCCAGGCATGGGACCCCTAGTTTAACGTCCCTTCCGAAGGACGACGAGGTGAGTTGCGAGGTCAGGCCTCAGAGGTCACCCATCCGGAGTTTGACCTTACTCGATCGAGCTTAACTTCAGTCACCTGACAGAAACTGTACAAGCCGCCCGGCCACTCACCCCACACTGAAATAAGAGATCCCTCATTGACTTACTGGATGTGCAAAGAAGCTCCCATTTGGCTTCCTCTGAAAGAAACGAGAAACAAAACAAAGGACAACCCCCTGTTACTTTGAACACGAAGCTACCGAGAAGCCTCTGGCATAGCTTTCGTAAGAACATGGCCTTCAAAACAAAAAGATCTGTGAATTATCAGAAAATTTGCAAAATCATAGTTTCTAAAATTACTTTAAGGTTTGTGGGACAAGGTTATATTACGATGGAACCTGTCAAATTTTGTAGTTACACGTTGCATACATTTTTTGAAATATCCTGTATAAATTGCGAAAACATCTCATTAATCACTGTATTTTTTCCGATTTCAACCAGTCGCTTTTAAGCCACGCAGATTGCAGATAATTGTAAACATGCAAGCTGGAAGATTTTCCACACATTCGATCACAACAGATCGAATGGATTATTATGAAAGTAGAGACATTCACACACTTTTTACACAAGCGATCGCATGGACTATTAAAGCTTTATGTAGGATGTGCTTCATTCTGTATTCTATAGACACGAGTAATGGGTGGGTCATGGGCAATAGGTAGGTCATTGTATGAAAGCAGAGACATTCACACACTTGTTTACACAAGCGATCGCATGGACTATTAAAGCTATGTGTAGCATGTGCTTCATTCTGTATTCTATAGACAATTTTTTTTTTACATTACATTAAAAATTTACAATACATGTTACGGACTACTCTACCACAAACTACTTTACAATACTACAAGGACGATGCCATGAGGAGCAAAAGACTATGACTACCCCATGGCATTGTTTAAAAACGCTAACCTACATACAATTTTACAGAAATGCTACAAACAACTAAAAAAGAAAAACGATGCTTACTATACTGTGGCCTGTCTAACATTAGATGTCAGGTTGGGGCTGTAATAATCAAAAAGTTGTTCATTTTTATATTTGGATAGCATACCTGACATCTAATGTGAGACAGAAATTACAGACAAAAAGAAAAATTACTTAAAGGCACTTGGTGGGCACTTGGTGGGCACTTAGTGGTTGCATGGCATGTGACTGAAATTTGATATGATCTTAATCAAATCGACCAGTATTGTGGATGAATTGTATAGTAAGTTCGAGTATATTTCTATTTAGGTCATTAGACAGGTGTTGGTCACCATATAATAAAAGGTGCATCAGAAGATCGTTTGAAAGATTGGTGATTTCAACAAATGGTCGTAGTATATCTGAAACTCCAGCGAGAAGATCTCGTCGTTGAATGTCAAATGAAGGGCAAAGCAACAAAAAGTGCTCCGTATCCTCAATACCGTCATGCGTTGGGCACATTGGGTTTACGGTGTCCCTGAAATTATGCTTGAATTTGTGAAAGTTTAGTTTGCTGAGACCGACCCTTATTTGGGAAAGATATGATAGGCCTATTGGGTCATGAATACCAAATACAGGTTTTGGAGGGGGGCGAATTATTGATAGAAGCTTTGTCTTAAAAACAGCAACGGACGGTGCAAGCCTGACTTCAGGATCAAGTTTATTCCATTCGGAGATGCAGTTTGGATAGAAGCTAGATTGAAATTTTTCTGTTCTTGCCTTTATTCGCCAAATAGCATCCTGATTGCGAAGGGAGTAATTCGACACATGAAGTGGTGGGATTGGCTCCTTTGTATACAACGGGGTGAGATTATTCATAATCTTATAAAACAAAGTCAGGCGTCTACTGCACCTTCGGGAACTTAGTGACTCCCAGCCAAGCTCTGTGTAAAGCTTTTCACGTGATGTTCCCCTCCATGTCCCTGTTACAGCAAGAGCAGCAGAATATTGAACAGACTCTAGTTTTTCCATTAGATTTGGTAGTATGATGTTTTGACTGAATTCACATACTTTAGATGGAAGATGATAGATAACGTCTCCGTAGTCCAGGTGGGGTCGTACATAGAGCTTATAAAGTTCGTTCAGGGTATGTCTGGGCAGATATTTGGAGAGATATTTTAGTAGACCAATGCACTTTCTCGTTTTAGAGATAGCAGATTTAACATGAGCTGAGAAAGAAAGCTTTGAGTCCAGGATAATACCTAGATGTTTATGTTCATTTACTTTTTTAACGGGTATGTTATTAAAGAGGATAACGGGGTTCTATAGACATGAGCATTGAGCAATGGGTAGGTCATGGGCAATAGGTAGGTCATTGTATGAAAGCAGAGACATTCACACACTTGTTTACACAAGCGATGGCATGTAGGATGTGCTTCATTCTGTTTTCTATAGACTTGAGCAATAGCAATAGTATATGAAAGCACCTACTGTTTCCCTCTTTACTTTCTTACGAAGACGTTACACATGTTATCAGCATGTTCATGTTTGACGTGTTCAATAGCGACTATGCCCTTCACACCATGGGCGATATAGGACACCAAATGTGTATCAATGTGGAAATTCATCACCAGCGAGCCACCTTAACCTATTATTTTGTGTGCTTTGGTAGGTAAGGCACTTAATGATAAATTGTAAAGAGATTCGGATGCAAAAAAGGAGAAGATTTAGCACACTGAGGCCTTTCTGACTTGTGTCGTCATCAGAGTGTGACTTTAAACAGAACTGAACAGAACTACCGGGTGTCCCAAAAAAAGTACTCCCGTTTGAAAAATCACCAAAAATTGATTTCACGGCCGATCTTCAATTTTCTTGTTTTGTCAAGTATATCAAGGACAAAATTATTTCTCAACATATAGCTGATCTTGTAATTGGCTTAAAAAGTAGCAAATTTAGCTCTTTTTCGAGCTACCTGGTTTTGAACCATACTGCAAAAAAGCACTGATGATTGCCAGATCAATTTCTTTATGCATGTAAAGCATCTAGTTTGGTCATAAATGACAGAAAGAAATGCGCAAAAGCATGGCAGACTTCGATGGTGATAAAAAATCTGAAAATTTTGACTCTTAGGCAAGATTTACTATTTTGCTTAAAAACTATAGCTCAAAATAGGGTTTTTCAACGTGTAATTGTTCTACACTGTTGCATCAAAAGCAAATATTTTATCACCTATGAATATTTTTGGGTCTTTGACAAAACAACTCAAAAAGAAAATTTTATCAAAGATTTGATTATCAATTTTTGGTGATTTTTGAAACAGGAGTACTTTTTTTTGGGACACCCGGTATTTTGTGTGTGTGTTTTGCATTTGTTTTTACGTCGTAGTTAGGCACCTTATCGCTTGTCCTGGACTTTAAAATCGTTCAACAGTGAACCACTTTAAGTGATCTGCACGTAAGGTGGCTCACTACTGAAAATTTTTAGTTCTGCTGTATATTGTCTATTACTGTAGATTATCGTCCATGGGGATCCTTAGAAAATTAACTGTTACCACGTATGGCATTAACCAAATTTGAAACTACACAAGTTATAAGTAAGAAATAAACAAATCTAAATTCTAGAACTACAGTGGAGTGATTCGTAGAATATCTAAGAGAAGTTTTATGTTTGTGCAGGTTCTATGGGATAAAACCTCAAGTTCTGAGCTTGAAACTCATAAACTGCTCAATATTCAAGAATTTGCTCTTTGAGAGATGTCTGCTCGACAATGATTTAATGAGATATGCAAATCCCTAACTAAAACGTTATCGTGTACCTAGTTTCTGGGCACAGTACCAGGTTAGTAAAAAATAAAATAAAATGTATGGGCGTTTGAAAGGCTATATTTGTCAAACGATTTATCAGATTCCTATCAACTTAAAATGCTTGTTTAGCTGAAGGTAATGTGTCCATGTAAGTACAGCGACTTTGCTATTTTCACGTGATATTTCATGTGATCATTTAACCGTAATAATAAAAAAATAGCCACGTCTAATATAAGCAGACTGATGACTTACTTGCGGTTGCGATTCCAGAGCAGAACCCGCAGTCTCACAGCAGGCAGCCTCGTTGTGAAATTTAAATTCTAGTTTTGCATGTGATCAGTTAAATTCTACCAATCACAGTGCACTCTTCGAGGCTCTTCGTCAGCATTACGTCAGCAAATTTTGATAAGAGTGTATACGCAGCTGTACTTACATGGCCACATTACCTCTAACATAAGAATAGGTTCCAAATCTTTAAATCAGCATAATTAGTGGGTGTAAAATTCTATGACCTATTTCTTCTTGTTGAATGGCTTGAAAGAAACTTTAGATACTTATCTATAATTCTACCGTTGTACTTTTAAGAAATTTTGAATAGTTTTCGAAATTTCAGCGTATTTGATATTCTAACTCATTTGAGGACGTCATCAAATTTCTAAACATTGTAAGCATCCATAAACTATGGTTTTCTTCGAAATTATTTCATGTTGCGTCTAACAGTTTAGAAACTACAATGGTTTCAAGCTTTTTTGAAAATTTTTCTTGAGTTCTTGAAAAGGAAGAAAAACACTCTAAATCTGGAAATATCGCTGATTTCTGAAAAGTCCAAGGGCAACATTATAGCAAAACAGCTGAAGTTTCGTTGAAGCCATTCAGTTCAAAGAAATAGGTCCTTAAATTTTACACCAATGTTTTTAAAGATTTGCAACCTATGCTGCTAACATATCAGCTTAGATATGAAAAACGTTGAGTTTGTAATGTTTCGTTCAATTCCTACCCTGACCATCCCCCCCGGGCAGCCCGGGGGTCAACAAAAATTCCTTGCTCAAATGCCCGTGGAACAGGGAAAATTGATGGTCAAATGCCCGGGGGCCGGGCACTGGAAAAATGCTATATTCCCAGTTACTGTATAAGGAAAAGCTCTCGTTCTTGCCAAATGCTACTCAAATGCCCGGGGGGCGGGGAAAAATGAAGGGTCAAATGCCCGGGGGCCGGGAAAATTTTTTGTGCAAATGCCCGGGGGTGTCCCGGGGGGGGGGATGGTCAGGGCAGGAATTGAACAAGATATAAACATTGGCTACATCGGTCTCAAAATACAAGCGATTTTATAAAAATTTTCGATCCCAAAATCCATCCAAACAGGCCTAACAATCCTTGGTCAAATTTGCTAGCAATTTCGTCCCATGCGGTTGCTATTTTCACCCTCCTCTTCGCATCGGGCGCAAATAGCAGCATTCGGCCTTCAATCTAAACCGCAGGCCATGAATTAGCCCAATAAAGTAACGTTATTGTTGTATTGTATTACACATATATTACAAAGAATTGCTAAACAATTTTTAACAAAAAGATTACTTTAGATGCAGAAGTTTATTTCACTAAATTGGTCATATCAATCTATCATATTTTAAAAACCGTATAAATCAAAACAATATACGAAGGCCTGTAGCTCTAACACCATATTTAATGATTCCTGCAAAACTGACAATACCATTGCGTAGTTAACACATCAACTTAGGGAGAAAAATTTAGTTTGTTAAAATCAATTGTATTGCACTCAAATTACAAGGGGATTTTATAGAAATGCTTTATCTCAAAATCCTTCAAAGAGGCCTAAAACATTTGATCAAATTTGCTTGCAATCGAGCACGATGATAGCACAAAGTAAACAAACAAGGCTGAATGACAGTGCCAGGTGGATACTATTATGAAGCAGCCTCGCTATGCTGAGGGCAGCAACAGAGGGTAGTAAAATTAAACTGAGGACAGCAAAATTAGCCTAATGCCCAGAAGAAGCAACGTTATTATACTTAACGAGAACAATACAGTATGAGATGTTTACCGAGGTCGAAACATTTGCAATTACAATTTCGTAATGCGAACGCGAAGAAACTTTTTCTTGCTTTGGAAAAGTTTCCTTTCAAACCGTGTTGGGCTGCAACCGTTTTTTGCGCGCATTACTGCCATTTGCAGCCAAGGGGCATTTCACTCATTCAAAAAAGAGTACGAGATTTTTTCAAAACAAAAGGATTTTTACGGATTTTTGATGAATTTTTCTTCACAACAAAAGGAGTTTGACCGAAGGCGTACCAGATTTTTTGGGAGTGAAATGCCCCTCGTTTGCAGCTCAGTGGCTTGAATTTGCGCCCGTCATTCGTGATCTACCAAAGTGGTTATGCCCGCTTTATGAGTAGCAATAGATGATGGCACATTTCGTCAATTGCAGATATATCATTTTGTGACATCTTGGTGTCTTGTTCCATAGTCTAGGACTGATTTCCTTCTCAGTTAAGATAGATCAATTACACACACGTATAAATCTTAATCTATTCTCATTCTCCCTGTGGTAACGTCCTGTAACCATGTTCTGTTATTGTAAAATTTTAGATTGATGAATAAAAAAAAAATCTTGATCGTTACCACGGAAGAAAGACGAAAGCCTCTCAATTTGGAATGCTCTTTCCATATGTCCCTTCTGGTGCCCTGTAGATGGCAGGATACGCTCTAACCTGCATTCGATTAAAAGCATACTTTGGAATGCCAACGTTCTTCATAGAATTGACCAGTCGAGTTCCTTGGCTACAAAAAGAAAGTGATGTTGTGTTACTGTCATTGTCTTTCAGGTAGCAATAGCTTCGCAAAAACAGCACTGTACTGGGTGTATCAAACCAAATTTACATTATAGAAGTTGTTTTTTTTTTCTATAAATTCAATGTTAAAAATTTACAATTTACGAATTACCTAAGATTACAAACGAGCTACCATACAATACTACAGAAACGATACCAAGGGGAGCAAAAGATCATGACTACCCCAGGGCCATCACATGAAGGAGATAAACTAAAATACAACTAAATATATAAGAAGCCCCCTAGCTATTCAGAAAAGAATTAGAATTGAACGATATTTTGCAAATGGAATTTTCGAATGTACGCAATAGTGGTAGAAGCTTTATCGCCACTCAATCGAAAGTCGCATGTGAAAGGTATAAGAAAGACGCTCAATCCAGGCTCTTTTGTAGAATAGCTAAAGGGTGTTTTACGAAAAGCTACTTACAAACAAAAGAACAAAAGAATAGAGGAACGGGACTCGGCGAACAGGAGACTTTACGAACATGGACTTGGTATGGTGGTATTATATTATAGAAGTGATTGGCATAGCAAGGATAAACATTCGGTATGCATACCGAAAAATTGGCCCTGAGTAGCTTAATTGACTAGTTTTATCACAGCCAATCCAGCAGCCTAGCCGTGCATTTTAGCGGTACGGATACAATTTTTACCAGTGCTAGGACTACCTAGACTGGCTGCACAATCTCTGTATGCTCCTTAGAACTGCTATCAGCAACAACAACAACAGCGAAATCGAGGGACTAGTGTAGCTAGTCTAATGACTACCTAGATTGAATACCAAAGTCCCTTGCTTCCCTGTGCTCTTTGCCTACGGGGTGAGCCAATAAAAAGAATTCCAATGTGAAAGGGCACAGCTCCCTGCATATCAAGACGATGATAGCGGCAAATATATAGTTTAATGGTAGACATGTTCAAACGCATTTTAAAGTTTACCTGTCTGAACTCGGCCACTCCGTCCTGAAATTATAAGGGGATTTTCTAGAGAAAGCCTCTTCAAAAAACATTCAAAACGTGCCCAAAATCACGAACAAATTTTCCTAGCATTTCTACCTTACACTGGCCTTACAGCAATGACTTCTGCACGCTTTAGCACGTGCTACTCTCTTGGGAGGATGAACAAGTCTTCCCCCTGTCAATACAATATCCTATTAATAACCTATTCAGGGGGATTTCATTCTCCAAAGAGGACAAAATACATGAATACATGAATACACGTAAGTGCATGGGCGATAGGACACCAAGTGTGTGAAAGTTTTTGGTAGCGAGCCACCTTGACGTTTTATTGGTAGCGAGCCACCTTAGCCAATTGTTTTTTGTTTGTTATTACCTATTTTTGCTTGGTAATGAGCCACCTTATCGTTGTTTCATCATTTTGAAATTTTCGGTAGCGAGCGACCTTAAGTGCAGATCCACCTTAGGTTTTACGGTTAGGTTAGGTTTTACGGTTAAGGTGGATCGTAAAACCTAACAAAACAAGCAGAGCCACAAAATTTTCTCTGAACCCAAGTAGCTAGCTCGCTCGTTGTGCATTCCAGAAATTGTGCTCAAGAGCAAACATGAGTATATGTCGAAAGAGGAAGGATATATCTACACATCTGCCTGGGCAATTTATTCGTTTGCTTGAGAAGCTGAGCAGTAAGTGTTTTAATTACACCTGACAAAATATGAGAATTGAATCGCCTCCCAATCGGCTTCTGAAGCAAACAAATAAAATGACCGAGGTAGATTTGTGGATATACCCTTCTTCCTTTGATATATGGTCATGTCTTATTTCTGGAATGCACAACGAGCGCGCTAGCTACCTGGGTTTCAGAGAAACTTTTACGGCTTTGTTTGCTTTGAAGTACTGGTTGAGAGGATATCCTTTGTCTGCGATCGCTAATCGCTTTGAATTCAGGTGTGAAAAAAAGCAACGCATGCTATTGTGTAACAAAATCTGTCCTTGTTATTTTGATGGCTTTCTAAAAGTTACAATTGTCAATGGATCACCCGGTAACAATCTGACAAAACTTGGAAAACCACAGGATACAGGCTCATTTAACCCTAATCCGCCCCTAGTACATTTTTGTTTACACTGTTTTCCACACATGCAGCAGGCCTCTGATAGTTTAACTTTGTATCATAGAGCAATAAAATTGCAACAATTTGGACATTATATTTTTAGCCTTGTCTCCATGGTTACCAATTTTTCATACTGCACTCTGTGAAAAACATACTTTGTATCTCTCTTAATCATGTTTAATTGGTCCAATTAAGTCTAAATTAAGAGTCTATATATAGTTTGATCTATATCTTTCATTTCTTTATGAAAAATAAAGTTTCATGATCTTTTAGCAAGCTTTCATTTATATGACGTCATATGACATCATAATGATCATCATGCTCTAGCAACAACAACAACATCGCTAATTGGATTATGATTTCAAATTTTTTCATTGTTTACATAATGAACTACCTT
>REGL01000557.1:185509-197483 GCA_004194395.1 Aurelia aurita complex sp. Pacific | reverse complement strand
TGTTTGATTGATTTTTCTTTTCATTATCGAATTTGTCATCTGTTTGTGATCTTTCATAGAAGTATTCTTTTAGTTTAAGGCGTCGTATAAATGCATGCGTATCATTGGCGAATTTCTCTCTATTAAAATTCTTTTGGCCAGGGCAAAAAGAGAGGCCAAGTTCTAAAATCAACTTTCCATCTTCTGTTAACTTGTGCTGTGAAAGGCTGTACACATTAGATTTTTGGTTATTCTTTTTGAACGGATTGTTTGGTCGTTTAGTGTAATCTTCAGTGGTGTGGAGCTTATCATGTCTTGATCTTTTGGCAGAAAATGTTTTTTTCGCATTAATTGCTTCCAAAGCAGAAAAACGATTACTTAGTTTCATGCTGTTACTTTTCAGTTTGCTTGTGGGCAACTTGCAAAATTTTTTTGGAAATGTCCATTTGATAAGTTTGCTTGTTGATCTCGTAATTTTGCTTTCTTGCCGCTTGAGAAAGCTGATTCTTAGTTTGGGAAACGGTGATATATGTCCTGACTCTAAGCATGAACGATAGTGATCTCGCAACTTTGTTTGATCAAACGTTACTGTAGAAGGGTCTTTATTATTATTATTATTATTATTATTATTATTATTATTATTATTATTATCATTATCATTATCATTATTATTAGTATTTATTAGTTCAAAATATGTAAATTTGAGTAGTATAAATTTGGTGTGGATGAACTGCTATTCACACTAGTATATATGCCATATTGATAATTAATTCTTTTAAGGAGGGTTGCCCTTCAACATGAGCTGGTTTTCAAGGGGCCCTCGATAAAAACAGTGAAAATTCACAATCTATAACAAGAAAATAAATTAATAAGCTAGTAATAAAATCAAACTATAAACCCCCATTTANTTATTATTATTATTATTATCATTATCATTATCATTATTATTAGTATTTATTAGTTCAAAATATGTAAATTTGAGTAGTATAAATTTGGTGTGGATGAACTGCTATTCACACTAGTATATATGCCATATTGATAATTAATTCTTTTAAGGAGGGTTGCCCTTCAACATGAGCTGGTTTTCAAGGGGCCCTCGATAAAAACAGTGAAAATTCACAATCTATAACAAGAAAATAAATTAATAAGCTAGTAATAAAATCAAACTATAAACCCCCATTTACAATGTTTAAAACTTATGTACAATAATTTCAAAAATTCCAATTAAAAGAAAAAAATCCCGTCTGTTTCTAAAAGCTTTGAAAAAAATTATATAGATAGGATGCCTGCTTTAATTCAGCTGAAAAGCTATTCCATTGTTTTGCACCTCTATAGGAGAAACATATCTGGCCATTACTTTGACGTTTTCTTGGGTAACTTAAGGTCGATTCCTGTATTATGAAAACTGACTCGGTAGTTGCAAGTTTGTCAATGGTCTTCCATCCCAGCCCTTCAATAAGAGGTGTCTGATATTTTATGTTTTGATATTTGATTCTATTAAGGAGGGTTACCCAACGGCCGGAGCTGTTTAACAAGGGGTGCTCCACTAAAATATTGATTACAATGTAAATTACTTAGGAAGAAATTAAATAAAATATAAAACCATAATGTTAAAACCTAATACAAATTTACAAAATTAAAAGTATACGATAAAAGAAAAACTAGATCCTAAATAGATTGTTTAAAACTATAGAGGCAAGATGCCTGCTTGGTATCAGTTCGGAGGGCATTCCAAAATTTTGCTCCTCGATTATGAGAAAAACATTTTCGCCCATTACTTGAATTTTTCTTGCGCAGTCGGTCTCTGTATTGCGGAAAATTTAATCTTCTGTTTTACAAAATTACAATACAGAGGTCTGCTTGGGGCATCGAAGCTGCTATTTGTTATTATCCTAGCAGCACGCTTTTCGAGTTTTTGCAAGTGATAAATTTCAGTTGAACCAGCACAGCTCCAACTTGGTAGAAACTGCCTTGATTCTGTCCTTCCGATCCAAAGAGCAGTCAATTTGAAAATCAAGGTATTTTGTCTTTTTGAATACTTCAAACGGGCAAGAAAAATAACGAAGGACTTAGTGACTGTGTGGCATAAACAAAACTTTAAAATTATCTTAATCGAGTTGACCAGTTTGTGGATGAAATTCATAGTCAGTTGGAGTATATTCTGAGTAGCGTCATCAGAAAAGTCTTTAACGCCATGCAATAAAATTTGTNATAAAAGAAAAACTAGATCCTAAATAGATTGTTTAAAACTATAGAGGCAAGATGCCTGCTTGGTATCAGTTCGGAGGGCATTCCAAAATTTTGCTCCTCGATTATGAGAAAAACATTTTCGCCCATTACTTGAATTTTTCTTGCGCAGTCGGTCTCTGTATTGCGGAAAATTTAATCTTCTGTTTTACAAAATTACAATACAGAGGTCTGCTTGGGGCATCGAAGCTGCTATTTGTTATTATCCTAGCAGCACGCTTTTCGAGTTTTTGCAAGTGATAAATTTCAGTTGAACCAGCACAGCTCCAACTTGGTAGAAACTGCCTTGATTCTGTCCTTCCGATCCAAAGAGCAGTCAATTTGAAAATCAAGGTATTTTGTCTTTTTGAATACTTCAAACGGGCAAGAAAAATAACGAAGGACTTAGTGACTGTGTGGCATAAACAAAACTTTAAAATTATCTTAATCGAGTTGACCAGTTTGTGGATGAAATTCATAGTCAGTTGGAGTATATTCTGAGTAGCGTCATCAGAAAAGTCTTTAACGCCATGCAATAAAATTTGTAGTTGAACGTTATTCGAAAGGCTGTTGATTTGAACAAGTGGTCGTAATAATACAGAAACTCTAGCGAAAAGATCTTGTCGTTGACTAACGTTCTGCCATCAATGTACACAGTGTCCTAACAATATCCTCACGTTCGTTTGGGCCCATGAGATGTATAAAAGGGCAATGCAATGTAAGTTTGAAACATTAATTTTGACACTTGCCAACATGCTAACTTATGGATATTGATACCTCGTTATAGACTTGAACTCGTAGAATTTTTACGTTTTGAATTGGAAAGAAATATTTAGCAACAAATAGTCGCGAAATTATTCTGTGCAGATCAAATTCATTAATATCTCTTTAAAGGGCAATGAGATGGAATAAACAATCTTCATCCTGTACCTCACTATTAGCGGATGGTTTTTATGTGGGTTTGTAATGCAAATCAATATATAAATAAGGAGAACAGGTCTAAAGACTTGTCTAGCTTGTCAGCCTAAGGGTGAGGTGGGTGAAATTGGGTTCACTGCCTTATCACAGAGCGCTGAATATAGCAATCAATCCGTTCTACACAAATCCAATTCACCTAAATACGTTTATAATTAACTGGAAGATAGCCAGAGACTTTTCAATAAGATGTGCGTTTTTGTGGCCAAAATGTTGCGATAAAAATGTCCAAGAATATCATTTTAAAGACCCCAAGTAATTTTACGTTGTTGATAAGCAAAGATAAACAACCTCTCAACTTTCAACGACGGCGATCTTCTGTCAAACGGGCAGGTTGTAACCGTTTTATTTTCAAGAAGCTTTGAAACACTTAATATAAATCGAAAAAAGGATAGAGCAAAATAATTCTAATCCCGAGAAAATCTAATAGATAAATTGGTACGATAAAATTCAAAAGGAAAACTTTACGGAAACTCAGCAAGTAAGCTAATAAATTGTACCTGAGCCAGTTTGAATATATGCTTCTTCCTGTCAATGATACACAATGTCCCGTTCTAGGAAAGAAAGTGAAACATCATTCAAAGCTTCCATAAATGCATGAGATTAATACATGGGATGAGTCAAAATAATGTACCTACTTTTTGCGAAAACACAGAGCAAAACCAAAATGAAAATTCCGACTCTCTTTAGCTGTGACATAAAATATGTCACCCAAACTGAAACCTTGGCCTGGATTAAATTCATTTCTTGAAGCGCGGTAAGGGCCATCCCATTCTGAGTTTGACATTACATTGAATTGCAAGGACACTGACTTACTCCCCGAGTGGAGACGGCAGCATTGCACTTTGCACACCTCCTCCCTCCTTGGAGGACGGTAGTACAAAGAAACACGTTGTTGCAATTTATAACAAGATCTAGAATGCAAAATATAATAGGCATGGTCGGTGATTCTACCTCCCAGGACGCACTTCCCTGCAGAGCGGTAACCAGTATGTTCAAATAATCTGAAAAATCGAACCTTACAATCCCTTGTTTAGTTAAAGGCAACGTGTCCATGTACGACGTGCAGTATACACTCTTGTAAAAATATGATGACACGATGCTGACGAAGAGCCTCGATGAGCGCGCAGTGAGATATATTTACTTTAAAGGGGCCCTTGCAATCAGCATACCTTGCACGTGCATCACTTTGCATCTCTTTGTTGTCAGCCATTTTAGTGGACCATTAAAATGGCCGACAACAAAGAGATCCAAAGAGATGTACGTGAAAGGTATGCCAGCTGCAAAGGCCCCTTTAAATAATGCGATCATATCTCAAGTCAAATCTTAACTGTCTTCATTCTTTAACAAACTGATTTATTTGCTGTCCGAAAACAACCGCCATGAACTCCACATATTCCTCAAAGCAGCTCCCCATGTCATCTCTTCAGTAAAACGGTTCTAAGTTTTTGGCACAGCCCTATGTGTTATTCACATGTTATATATCCATTTATCAGGTAATATTTTTGGTGTAGAATTTTGTGCTGGACAGCAAAACTTTTGGTAAACGTATGGTACTCACTGCGCTTCCCAAATATGGGCTTTTTGTGAACCGGCAAAGTCGTGAAGTTTTCGCAAGAATTATTTTTTCAGAATTGGTCTGGACTTTAAACTGGCATTTCACTCTATTTCTAATACCGAATTAAGATATTTTGTTGATTTCAACAAATTTGCTGCAAGACATGAGCATTGGAGAATTTAAGCCATCTGCATTAAAACTACAGATCCTGTTAAGCCATTCTAATCGTTGACACAAACGATTTCCTAAGAAGTAAAAACGTACCTTCAGTGGATTTCAGGCCGATATCTAGCTTGTCAATGCAGTATACGAGAAACTCAAAATCTTTAATCAGGCTGTTTAGTTTTTGTGTGTGAATGAAAATATCCTTACAAGGGGCTGGCAATTATATGTCCAATAAGAAACTTCCCTTAATATGGGGTATGCTTTCCTTTGTCGATTATCATTTCTTAAAGCCTTGTACCATACTATGGTTGCAAAGGTCTAAAGCCTTACAGGTTTCGCAAAACAACCTTGACATTGCAATAACCTCTATGTCATGATTTTTAACCATTTATAAGGAATCGAAAAACAGGCTGCCCAGTTTTTNAAACTTTTGGTAAACGTATGGTACTCACTGCGCTTCCCAAATATGGGCTTTTTGTGAACCGGCAAAGTCGTGAAGTTTTCGCAAGAATTATTTTTTCAGAATTGGTCTGGACTTTAAACTGGCATTTCACTCTATTTCTAATACCGAATTAAGATATTTTGTTGATTTCAACAAATTTGCTGCAAGACATGAGCATTGGAGAATTTAAGCCATCTGCATTAAAACTACAGATCCTGTTAAGCCATTCTAATCGTTGACACAAACGATTTCCTAAGAAGTACAAACGTACCTTCAGTGGATTTCAGGCCAATATCTAGCTTGTCAATGCAGTAAGTCCTCACATACGAGAAACTCAAAATCTTTAATCAGGCTGTTTAGTTTTTGTGTGTGAATGAAAATATCCTTACGAGGGGCTGGCAATTATATGTCAAATAAGAAACTTCCCTTAATATGGGGTATGCTTTCCTTTGTCGATTATCATTTCTTTAAAGCCTTGTACCATACTATGGTTGCAAAGGTCTAAAGCCTTACAGGTTTCGCAAAACAACCTTGACATTGCAATAACCTCTATGTCATGACTTTTAACCATTTATAAGGAATCGAAAAACAGGCTGCCCAGTTTCACATGAAGGAGAAAATATGACCTATGATGGCAGGCTGTAGTTTCTTATATGTCCGTTTCTTATATGCAGGAACTCACTGAAATTAATATTGAAATGAAATTGAAATGGAAATAACATTGAAATAGGGATTGAAATTGTACTCGATGCCAATGAAGTATAGCAACAGCAAAAAATTTGTTCAAAGAATCAGAACACTCATTATTTAATGACACCTTGAAAATAACCAAGCTTAGATTAATAAATGATTCATGTAAAGTTAACATCTAATAAAATCGTACAATAATCCTTTACTGACGTATTAAAATTCAAGACATTAGACTTGCGGTTCTCTCTGCCAGCCCTTGACAGCCATGGGGCAACAATATGAAACGCTTAGGTTAAACCAAAAACGTGATAATCCTTAGATATCTTATAATTCATAAGGTGGTCTTCTTGTGTGTTAACGGATGAATATGACCTCATGGCAGACATAGCTAGACTCTCTTTTTACCATCATAAAACTGTATGTGGGTTATGAAACTAGCTGTGTTAATATCTACCAAGTGTCCCAGTACAAAATGTATAATTATAGGTAGCACAACATTCAAACAAATTTTGTTTCGTTCTAGTAAAGAAAAATACCAAGTAAACTGCTACAGAATATCTTTGCGATAGCTTGAAATCTCCCAGCCCCCAAGATAATTTTGTTCACTTGTTTAATCTCGGTTAAGCCAATGGGTATCTAATTTCAAAATATGAGTAGCCTTCGATGAAAATTTGTTTTCTCGTCGTTAAAAAGATAATAACTATTCCCTTCGGGAAATATCGAAAAAATTAACCATCAACCTCTGAACAAAAGCTTGAAGGTTTCGGGGTAATATTTTCTGGTATTGCCCTCGGAAACAGTTATTATAGGCCTAATACAAGAGGCCGGTCAAGGTTCTACCTGAAAGAGAGTCTGTAATACTTGTTTTATCGTAAGGAAATGCAAAATTTTCCAAACAATCTTTATTCATCTTTCATGACAAAATACTTTGTTACAGCTGTTTACAAAATAAAATAAAGACAAGCCATGTCCTTAAACCAAAATAAAAGCCATATAAAATGTGATATGTGATATTGTGATGGCTATTTGAAAACTAATAGTTGACATATAGATAGCTAAACTTGGTCTCAAAATTTAAGTTAACTTTTCACTGATAAATAAAAGAAAAAACCTTTGAGAAAGGTCTGTTCGATTGCTTTGTAAAGTCGTTCGAAACAGAGATTCAATTGTTGATGAAAAATCATAAAATTAGGTATCTTTTTGGCCAGAATTCCATGTTTTATCGTTCTTAGAGTTGGGTTTCAATGATGAAATTGTACAATTTTGGCGATTTTTTAAACTTGAAATCATTCATTTTGAAAATATAAGGTTCAAAACACTTCGTTGAATTCAACAAACTCAAAATCAAAGTACTTCGGTTCGTAGATATATAGAATTAAGAACAAACTTTTAAAGAGGCATAAGAAATTTTTGAAACATGATTTTGAAAACAGTTGATGATAGGCTTGGCCGGTTTGGTATCACGCAAATATAGACAAAACTATCCCCTGCCAAAGTGGACAAAAATCAAAGAACACCATATTGTATATCAGCATTGTATATATATTATGGTGCAACGAGATCTTGTTATTTTCCTTCATTTATACATTCAAACAACATCATATGTTGTAAAATTCAAAAATATATAATGTTGAATGATTCTTAAATACAAATTAAGGTTGCATTATATAGATCGTGTTCATAGTATATATCAAGTTTGCATGTACATAAATTGTGGATTGAATATATAGATATCGAGAGTGAATATATAAATTGTGGATTCAATATATATATTGAGTTTGAATATCGTACTTATCGTGAATATCGTACTTATCGTGACTATCGTACTTATCGTGAATATCGTATGTATGGTATTTGCATCGGTTACTTACATACTGGCAGACACTTCATGTGCGTTTGCAGTCAGTGCTAGGAATTGTGGCCTAATCCTGGATTGCTGAAATGTCTTCAAAATGCCATTTTGGAAAAGTTGTTTATCGAACTTCCGTGATTACCAGAACAAGCACATACATCGACACGCTTTTAGCAATGAATCAAATATTCTGGACCAGTTAAGCACGAAAACTTAGGTGCTTTTAATGTTTTGAATGTCATCGTGCAAAGAACTGAGTCCTAAACTTGGTCTCACACAAGAAAGAAGATAGTTGATTAGCATCCTGTCTTTAACTGTATGTCTTTAAGAGGCAATTGCAATTGGGTGATGTCATGACTTAAATGTGTACCTTAAAGAGCGGGACCAAAGTAACTCTGCAAAGTACAAATGCACAAGCATGGTTTCCATGTAGCCATAAGTGGTGGGGCCAGTGCTGAGACACCACGGCCGTACAATTGCTGCGACAGCGCTGCGACAGCGCTGCGACGTATGTTTCCATTAATCTTTCTCGTGGCAGAAGCGTCATAAGGGCTGGGAAAGATGAACCAAATTCAACTCAGCGAATATGCGGTAAAGCAACAATCGTGGCCATGGTAGAACCACCGTAAGGAAATGTTTCCGTTAAAACTGAACACGTCACAGCACTGTCTCAGCACTGGTGCATCCGTGTTTCAGTACTGGCCCCGCCACTTATGGCTATATGGAAACCAGGCTTAAAAATGCACTTTTGGTGCTGCTCTTTTAGATACACGTTAAAGATACCCCCTTTGCGTTGATGCCGTAAGGTATATTGTTATAGATGCAGATGTAAAGTTCATGACATAATCCTCGTCTATTGCAATTGCCTCTTGCAATTGCCTCTTGCCTCTTGAAGAAGTTCATTTAAAGGCAGGATGCTGCCAATCAACTATCGTATTTCTTGCACGAGGCCAAGTTTTTCGCATCTGCAAACGATAACGTTCAAGACATTAAAAGCGCCTTAAGTTTTCATGCTTAACTGGTCCAGAATATTTGATTCATTGCTAAAAGCGTGTCGATGTATGTGCTTGTTCTGGTAATCACGGAAGTTCGATAAACAACTTTTCCAAAACGGCATTTTGAAGACAATTCAGCAATCCAGGATTAGGCCACAATTCCTAGCACTGACTGCAAACGCACATGAAGCGTCTGCCAGTATGTAAGTAACCGATGCAAGTACGATACATACGATATTCATGATAAGTACGATAGTCACGATAAGTACGATATTCACGATAAGTACGATATTCAAACTCGATATATATATTCAATCCACAATTAATGTATTCTCTCTCGATATATATATATTCAATCCACAATTTATATATTCACTCTCGATATCTATTTATTCAATCCACAATTTATGTACATGCAAACTTGATATATACTATGAACACGATCTATATAATGCAACCTTAATTTGTATTTAAGAATCATTCAACATTATATATTTTTGAATTTCACAATATATGATGTTGTTTGAGTGTATAAATGAAGGAAAATAACAAGATCTCGTTGCACCATAACATATATACAATGCTGATATACAATATGGTGTTGCTTGACTTTTGTCCACTTTGGCAGGGGATACAAAACACAACAGAATAAATCATAAGACGAGAAATATTAACGCAGAAACTGTCCAATGGGAAGAGAAGAAAACCTGTAATCTACAAATGCTTACAAAATCGAAGACGTTGAAATTGTTGCTGTTTTTGCAAAATTCGTATGAATTAATCTTAGTGTTTATATATCACAAGGTCTAAGAGTCTCGAGTCGACTGCAAAATTTAGTTGCTTTATCATTCATCTAAAACAAACATGACATTTTTTTTATTCTTGTTCTTATAATACTTTGGTCTTCTTAGCATTTTGCAAAATGTTTGCACTTCATATTTCTTATGTGTTAAAATGAAACCTTGCCTCTACCAATAGAAATTGTAAGGTCGATGGCATAATCGTTTGTCAATTTTGAATAATCTGTACTATAAAGATTCACACGTGTAATTTTCATCTACCTGAAGATAAGACGAGCTCATTTCGAAACGTTCTGTAACATGGCCTGGTATAATTAATGTTCTATTAATTGAATTTATCTAACATGGAAGTCTTAAGTAAGTGGAAATGTCTATGTTATTGCACTGGGTTTATCAAAGACCCGTAGAATATCGTTTGTCGGGGTCCTAATGTTAAGTCTAACCTGCACTTTCCAGCCAACGTTCCTGTCTCTATCAAGTAAAAAGGCCTTTCAAAAATTGTTTTTCATCTCCCCAACTGCTTAATTTCCCTCTCCTCTGTATATTCATAAATAAAGTTACAGTCCGGTCTCGTCCTGTTTTATAGCATTGCACGACGAAAAATTTCTGGTTCAGTTTTTAAAGCTTTGTAGTTTTATTAGCGTGCTAGGGTGTCGGCGGTGGTAATCGGACACTTGCGAAAAAATCTCGAAAACCAACATAAAGGTACGTTACAAATGAAATCCATCAAAGAGGGCATTTCTTGGTACTGAAAGCTAACATTATACCGGGTGAACCAAAAAAAAAGTTCCCACTTTTGAAAATTCCTAATTTCTCGCCTTCTGACAAGCACTGGAAAAATTGCTAAGTTCAAGTTTACAAAAACTTGGTGGTAGCAAAATGACTGAAAACGGCCTAAGATACTTGATCAAATGATAAAATACTCCTCGTTAAAAACAACAAAGAAAATGCAATTTTGCATGGGTGAGAGCTATCATATGCACTAGGGCTCATAAGAAATTGCTACAAGATATCTTTGATTTAACAGATTTTTACCTGAACTTTTATTGATGTTTTTGACAATTATTGATAACATAGACATATGGTTAATCTATCTACCGGGTGCGCCAAAATAAACTATGCACGTTTGGCAGGCCACAATAAATTGTACACTGGACCAATCTGGAAGATTCACGACTTAATCTTTAGCAAAAAGCCTGAATTAGATTCTAAGATTTTTTGCAATTTTCTTTTGTTTTCATTTTTAGAGCTAGACACAGGTTTCTTAAAATTTTCGTTCTCGAAATCACTGAAAACGATCAAAAACCGTTGATCAAATTTTTTAAGACTCGACATGAATGGACAAAGAGAAAACTTGTTCGTGGTGATTTGGAATTTAGAAATCGAGCAATTGTATCAACTAATTTTATTGCTTAATTAATCAATTTCTAAATCCCAAAGCACCACGAAAAAGTCTTCTCTCTGTCCATTCATGTCGATTCTTTAGAAAATTTGATCAAAGTTTCTTGAAATTTTCAGTGTTTTCGAAAACGAAAATTTAAGAAACTCGCTTCTAGCTCTAAAAACTGAAGACAAAAAAAATTGCAAAAAATCCTAGAACCTAATTCAGGCTTTTTGCTAAAGGTTAAGTTATGAATCTTCAAAATCAGTAAATCGGTGTACGATTTATTGTGGCTTGCCAAACGTGCATAGTTTATTTTGGCGCAGACGGTATAAATAATCCTTTTCTGTTGTAACCTATTTTTCTAGGACTTTCAAGAAAAGAAGTTAGAAACTTAAGAAACTTTCAGCCTAAAAAAAATGAAACGTATCATAGCTATAAGAAACCTTTCAGGTTAAGGAGTGAAAAAGTGTTCTCAGGTCCTTACTTTAAAGCAAACCTCTGAAGTAGTACAAGAGAGAAAAGTGGGAAAGATCCAAGCAATACATAGCTAACATTTAGCATGTTTAAACGACATCAAGTCAAAAATTAAACATGACATCCTTGAAGATCATCCTCCCAACAATACCCATATGGCACACATAGCAAAGATAAGAGAAAGAATTACCGAAACGGATGGGCCTGCACAAATATTTTAAAATCCAAGAAAGGTGTTTAAAGCATGTTGAAAGACGATTAAAAACAATATGACCTGACTAAACACGTTCTTGAGGAAGACAGATCTTACCAAGATCCATAGCAAAACTCCGCATCGTGGGGTGTCTGAAAAAGTATCCCCATACTTACAAAAGAACAAAACAATAAAAATACCGGAACTTTGCAAGTTCACATTCAAATTTATTAATCTTCAA